>JAPQWV010002871.1:0-49000 GCA_027422505.1 Craterostigma plantagineum | reverse complement strand
AGAGGTAGTGTGACAGTTTGTCTAAATTCTCTTACTTCTCAAGTTTGGCTATTTAGAAAGAATTCTGGCCATTTTTATCTTGTGTTTATAGTTAAAACTGTAATGCCTCCTGGTAGACAGAACCATTTGCAATCATCTGAAAGATTTTCTTGGCGATTATTGTCTCTTTCAGCTGCAATACAATGTCTGAAGAGGAAAAGACTCTACGAACAGCAAATCGAACAGCTTGGAAATTTCGAGCTGCGCATTCACGATCAGGTGATCTTCGATATCCTCTTTGAAACTTATCTTCGCTGCAATGATCTAACTGTTTATGGAAAATTGCATAATCATCTCAGATGATAATGTGGAAGGGGCAAAAGCTACTACAGAAACCGTCGATGCTTTAAGAACAGGCGCAGCTGCAATGAAAGCCATGCAGAAGGCGACGTAAAAGTTCCCATACCCATTCCAAAGCTATGCTATTAATACCAATTTTCCAAATAAAATTCAAGTCTGATTCGTATGACATCATGATTTTATTGCAGCAACGTCGACGATGTGGACAAAACCATGGATGAAATAAGCGAGCAGACTGAGAACATGAAGCTGATTCAAGAGGCTCTATCAACACCAACAGCAGCTGATTTCGCTGAGGTATATTTCTCTCCTTTTTTAAAACCTAACCAACGTATTTACTTGGCGAGATTCCCTTTCGATGGGTTTGGCCTTCTATAGGATGAATTAGAGGCTGAGCTCGAAGAACTCGAAGGAGCTGAGCTCGAAGAACAGCTTCTTCAACCTACTACAGTGGGTCCCACCTTTCCTTCTCCGTGTACCTGCCAGACAGCAACCAGCAAATAAAGTCGAAGAAGATGACGATGAACTCGCCGAATTGCAGAGAGAAATGGCACTATAGTAAAGGTAATATCTATATATATGTTTAGGTGGGGGGTGTGTGTGTAAGGATTTAGTTGCATGTGCTGGTGAATATTTTCCAGGATTTGCATGGCTTGCCATGACTTTCCATTGACTGGGGAAAGAGTTTACAAGAAGTTACAGTTGAAATATGGGCAATTTAATAATGTTCATATTTCTTTTAGATTCTTGAATGTTTTCGAAAGGCAATGAAGATTCAATTTTTCATGAGATGTCATGATTGTTGGATAAACTCAATCAAAATGGGTCCAAGAAATAATAAAAACATAATAAAACAATATATAAACAAGAAGAAGAAAGCCGCATGAAATCTTAGACCAACTAATGAAATCTTTGGGCTGAATGTCAAAGATATATAGCCGAAAATATTGAGATATGCATATGATATAGTTAGATTATGATCTTTATCTCATTTGTCTTCACTTAACATATATGTCTATAAATATATGTATGCTGCATTGTAACGAGTGTGGGAGAGAAATAGAAAAAGCCTATGTAATGAGTGAAAAAAAAAAGTCTGAAGACGTGTTGTAAGAAAAAGAAAGAAAATGTTCATGTATCAACAATAGAAATCTAAAGTTTTGTTCTTCAGTTTGAAAAAAATCTTCCTCCCTCACCAAATTAATTACTCGTCCCTATAGAAATAGATTACTCACAAAATATAAAACACAAAATGGTATCAGAGCCAAAGGTGTTAGGGAGCGAACAGAGCCGATTTCGCCAGAGCCGAAAGAGCCGATGGTGCCGACAGTGTGGAAAAAAGGAAGAATTGAGTACGTCTAAGAAGAATATTACAACGGAGTGTGAGGAAAAAAGCAAGGAAACTTTGTTAAAAATAATCCATTCTATTGAGTTTCTTCCAAAAATAAACCAAACTTTAGATTATTTCAGAATAAACTAACCTATACTAGTTCTCTTCTCAAATTAAACTCAGGTGACTTCTAACATATTCAACCGGTTAAATATTATTCTTTTAGTTTTTCTTCATTTATTAACATTAATTTATTTATTTATTTCCGATTAAAATCGAACTGGAGACGGATATCATTTTTTGATGTCCGAAAATCCGGATATCCGGAAATCGGATATCCACTTTATTCAGATATTTAAATCGGACATCCGCATCCGGTTTTTAATTTTTTTTTTATATTTTTAATATTTTCTTTTTAAAATCATTATTTTATTTCTTATCAAAATAAAAATATATATTTTTTCATATAAAAATTTCTACACATAGTAATTAACACAATATGTGTATTTATGATTCAAAATTACATAATAAATAATAAACACAGTATCACAAATTATTTTAAATTTTTTAACTTGCATCTCGATGCTTTTTTTTTTATTTACAAAATTTTTTGCAATAATAAATAATATTTCTGAAGAATTTTTGGGTTTTGAAAACCGGATACCGGTTCGGAATCCGGTTTGGGATTATTTTGCTCAGCCCTACCGGTGTTCGAGCAGATTTTTTGTTACGCATTAACTTCATTCTTCGGAGTACTAAAATCTAGGGGGAGCCAAATATCCGAAAACCGGATTCCAATCCGGTATCCGATTTTTAAAACTCGAGAATACGGATATCCGATTTTAAAATCCGGTTCGGATATGGATAGTGAGGAAAAATGATAAATTACTTAAAAAATCAGATATCCGGTATGCGGTTTATATTTTTTTTTGAAAAAAAAATAGCCCTAAAGAAAAATAAAGGTCCAAAAGGAACAATAAATTCTCTCATAGGAGAATATTTAAATTTTGATTTTGTTTTATTATTGCAAAAAACTTGTTAGAGAATTGAAATAAAAAAAAAATATATTGTGTGAATTACTATGTTTTGGAATTCTTATATGAAAAATATATAAAAAAATGATTTGAAAGAAAATAATAATAAATAATAATAATAATAATAATAATAAAGAAAATTAAATTTTAGAAAATGGATGCGGGTATCTGTTTAACATATTCGAATAAAGCGGAAATCCAATTAAACCGGACCGGATACGGATATCATTTTTTATTTTTCGCTTAACATTTTATGTTTAATTTACATCATTTGTTAATTTCACGATGTGTAAAAATATTATAAGTTACACGTAGTTATCGGTATATGTAAGTTAATTAAAAAAGAAGATAGAAAAATAAAATGAAAATAGGAAGGAGAAGAATAAAAAAAGAAAAAAATTAAAAAGAAATAAAATTTAACCCGTTGGATAAGCTGTATGACTTTAAGGTTCAATTTGAGAAGAGAACTAGTATAGGTTGGTTTATTCTGAAATAATCTAAAGTTTGGTTTATTTTTGAAATAAACTCAATAGGATGGATTATTTTTAACAAATTTTGCAAAAAGAGAAAGAGGCACAGAAGAAGAAAAGCATTGTGCTATGTGAGTGGAGAGAGCATTAAGAAAAGTACAGTACGTGAGGATCAATTGTGGTGTGAGTGCATGTAATATAGAGAATGTTTTTTTTTTTTTTTTCTCCTAGCTTCTTTCCGTTTCTCTTACACACATAAAAAAGAAAACAACAAAATGGTATCAGAGCGTCGAAATGCAAGCTCTGTTCAAATAGAAAGGCTTATGGGAAATAGTCGAAGATGGATATTCATCAGATACGACGAAGAATACAAAGTCGCAACGGAAGTCGTTGGGAGCCGCCGTCAGAGAAAATGGTCTCGCGCTCCTCGTCATCTACGAGGCGTTAGATTTTACCGGTTTCGGAGTGATAGGTTGGAGAAAAGCCAAGGAAGCCTGAGATCTGTTGGAGAAAGCGTATAAAGGCGCTGATAGCATCAACCAAGTTCAGCCACAAAAACATGGCGAACTTGAGACGACGAAGGAGGATGAGAAGAACGTTGAGGGCGAACCCGTACGAGAGGAGGTAGCTCTTGACGTGGAGACCGAGCGTGATAGAGATCATGCTGAGCCTGTGGTGGAAAAGAAAAAAGATGAACCACCACTAAAATCCAAGACGGGAAAAGAAGAAGGCGAATCATCAAAGATGGTCGAAGAAACGCCGCCACGACAACCACTGAGAAAGTCGAGGAGATCGATGTGAAGGCATGGAGAATGCCCAGGAGAAGGAGAATGAGGTCGGCGATGCCATGTACACGTCGTCGGACGAAGCTGAAGATAATACAAATGGGCCGAACATCAAAGCTATGGAGACATACGAGACGGTGTCAAAGAAAGGCGATTATGCCGACGAAAAGACGAGAAAGAAGCCAACTCCCCAGCAAGCTGAAGAAGCCATGCGAGGAGAGAATCGGGAGCGCGGCGTGAAAGAGACGATCGGCGCAGCCACGACGGAGGCCTTGAGACATGTTGTTCGCAAAGTCGCTAAACTGAGGACGGGAGAACCTACAGAGGCAGGTTCTAATAAAGAAAAATATATAGACGAAGAAAAGAAGCGCCAGAAAGAAAATGAGATAAAAGAATGGGTCGACGCGAGGAACAATCTCGAGACTTATATGAAACATTTGAGGAAACTAATTAATGAAAGGGATAAGCTCGCCGATAAATTGGATTCGGACGAGAAGGACGAGGTCAAGATGACGACCAAGGAGGTCCCCAAGCAGATGAGCGATAACCAAAATATGAAGAAAAAAGAGATCGATGAAAACCTCAAAGAAATCGCCGATGAGGTAAAATATAAATTAAAAAATGTTTTCGTAGAAGATGATGCGGAGCACTACATAATTATCTCAATAGAGGTGATAAATAAGGAGCTTATTAAGAAGCGTGAAGAAGCCGACAATCCCATTTTTAACAATGAGGTGACGTTCTTGACGGACTACGTCACATGGATGAAAGAAAATACGAGGGCTATTTATGACGTCGCCGAAGAACCGAACCGAAGGGCAAAGGCTGCCCAAGAAGAAAATCGAGAAGTAAGTATTGAAGCGAGGTGTTTGAAGGCATTAAAGACGGTAAGTGGCGAGCCGCGACGTACGACAGACGGAAGAGAGTTAAGTTTAAGGAAGGTTGAAAGACTGAAAGAAGATGAGCTTAAGGGGAATTTGTTGGATATGCTCAATCAAAATTTATGCTTTCTCTCAGCGACGCCATTTTGTTGCTGGGGTATATGGGCAACTTCGCTGATGGATGATCCCTCTATATGATAAAACTTCTGAAAGGAAGAGCTAATAAATTCTGATCCATGTCCGAGCGAACCACCTTCACTTTTGCTTCATATGCTTTTCAGCATAGTAAGATATTTCTTGAATGTGTCTGTGGTTTGAGACTTATACTTCATCAGAAAGATCCAAGTGAACCGACTGTAATCATCGATATTGTCAAGAAGTAGTGGCATCCCGACAGTGTAGGCTGTTTGTAGGGACCCCATATATCAAGGTGTAAGATCTGAAAGCAGTTTGTAGTATTGATATGGCTTACAGGAAATGGGGATCTTTGCTGTTTCGACTTGGGACATACAGCACAATCTGAGATACCAATGAGACTCCTTCATTGACAATAGAACTTGGTAAATGTTTCATAACTTGTAATGAAGGATGTCCAAGTCTGCAATGCCATTCATTAATCGAAATGACAGCAAAAACATTATTGAAATCACTAAAAAACAATATCTGTTTTTGGGAGTCAGAAGACTTGATGCATACAACTCTTCTGCTCGCAAGATTGCATTCCTGAAAAAGATGCATTATCAAGTATGTAAAGTTCTTTGTAAACCTGTCCAGCCGCAATTATCTTGTCATTCTGGCAACTCAAGCACCAAGAAGAAATCAGTATAAAACTTGAAGTAAGTTCTAGACTCACTCGTTAGTTTTCTCACTGAAAGTAAGTGGTATCGAAAACTGGGAATATAGAGGCAATTGCTGAGCACGATACTAGCTGGAAGCAGGACATTTCCTATGTGCGAAACAGATTAATACTTCCATCTGGCAGACAAACGGGGACAAAGGTCCTGACTGATTTTGGGGAGGCAATGAGATCAATATTTTTACACATATGGCTGGTGGCACCTGTATCTACTAGCCATGCATCATCACCAACCACATCAGATATATTAGAATCAGTCTGGAGATAGTAGAGCTACCTGCAAAGTCGTTCAAGTGGGCAAAAATTAACAGATGCCGCGTCTGCTGTCAGTTTCTCTTTTACCATCTTGGTGAGCTCCTTCTTCATCATCTCCAGCACTTTTGAATACATGTCTTCATGTTCCTTACATCCCACATCAGCCATATCAGCTTCAGCCGTGTTGGCCTTGAAGCTGTTCTGATTTCCCTTCTGAAAAATACTCCCCTTGCTTGAATTGAAGGCTTCAGGAAAACCATTGAGCTTATAGCAATCTTCCTTAGAATGCCCTGCCTTCTTACAATAGCTACATTCAGGAAATCCATTCAGTTGAAACATTCCTCTTTCGTATGCCCAGACTTCTTGCAGTAATTACATGTGAGATGACTTCGGTTTCTGCTTCAGCGTTGCCTTGCCAGCAGAGAACTTCTTCGGAACAAAATTCTTCACCATCATAGCCGCACTCTCCCCAGATGTTGTCATGCTCATAGAGACCTCTCTGTACTTCTCAGCTTTGCAATCATGGCGTAAATCCTATTCACCGGCGGCAAGTTATCGAGAAAAAGCAACTGATTTCTTTCCGTCTCAAAGACATCATTGAGGCCCATTAAGAATTGCATCGACTTATCTTCAATCTCCCTTTCTTCAATCTTCAATCTAACAGCTGGAATCGCTTCGATTGATGGTCGCAATTGCTCAAGTTGATCCCACAGATTTCGCATTTTGTTATAATATTCAACAACAGTCGAGTTCCCTTGCTTCAGAAACACAATTTCTCGCTTGATTTCATATATGCAGATATGTTCGAAGTACCGTACCTTTCAGCTATTTCATCCCATAGCTGTTTAGCATCATGGATGAAAACATAAAGCTGTTTACAATCTCCTTCGAGATCGAACTCTTGATCCATCCCGTCACCATGCTGTTCACCTCCGCCATCTTCTGTAATATGGGGAATTGACTGCAGGTCTTGCATATTTGCCATTGACGAATCCAATTTCATCTTCGCCTTCAAGCGCCTCTACCATCGATATTTTCCAGATCAGATAATTCGTGGCTGATAAAGGAGTGGACACTATCATCATGCCAGGATTGTCAGATCCGTGCAGCATATAGTCTTCGTCCATCTCCGTTGCTTCAATTTGAATTTCTCCACTCGTATTTTCAGACGAACTCATTCTCAGATTGATTCAATGAGTAAAAGATACTTGATACAGAGATTTAATTCAGCGTCTAATCAAAAAAACACTTGATGAAAGCTCTGATACATGTAGAATTTGCAGATTTGATTACGCGGGAAAGCTTCGATCGAAAACGGAGGAAACATCTGAAGAACTCATTTCGTTATCTGTTGTATTCTCTGTTACTGAAAACGCTACTGTACAGTGACTACGTTTTATACTACATTACAGCTAAGAATAAAATTACAAAATTACCCTTACTGAGAAGAGAGAAAAGAAATGAACTAATGAACTTGAAACGTATCAGTTGATTTTCCCTGCAAATCCTTCTCCAAAAGCTTCCTATCTTTATAATTCTGCAGAGAGGAGGAGCTACGCAAGCACTTTACCCTTTTATGAAAAGTGCTTCTTAGTCTTCTACTTACACCTTCTATTACCCTCTTCTTACTGTAATTCCTACTCCGAGTCAGACATTTTCAACCCCAATTTCCTCAAATGGTTGACGATCATAAACCATATTCAACAAGTGATCACAACCCCATTTCAGATCTTTCGGTTCAAAACGATAGCTAAGCAACGATTAACAAAACGCAGCAGCAAAACCCACTAATCATAGTGTGAGCGAAAGTTTATTATCCTTAAAGAAAAATATCGTATTACGAGAGAGAGAGCACCTAATGTGCGTGAGAGTGTTACGAACGTAATAGAAAAATACGAGTGATTTTAAAATACAATGTGTGTAGTCAGAAAACTAAAAAAACGATATCGAATCAACGCTTCCGCAAAAACAACAGTGTCGTGGGGTTGTTTTTGTTCCTTACATGATCGACAAGGAGAGAGATTGTATATTCGTACTTATGTTTAGGTTTGCATTAACTTGTTTTTATGTTGTTGAGAGTTAAAAGCCAAACTCTGATGCAAAGGAGCTGAAATGAAGTAATTGTTTGCTGAAATCAGTAACTACCATTTGAAATGTTAGTTTATATATGAGCCGTTAGATGTGGCGGATTAAGATCCTATGGCTAGAGTTAAAAGATGCTAATCACTTAAAGAAGTGCTCTGGCTTTTATTCAGATAGGCAGCTGCTATAACATAACGTTTCAGAAATCTGCTGCCAAAATCTATATATAGCAGATTTGAGAGTTCAAGTAATACACTTCGAGCGATTGTAACTCTCGATAGAGAGCGATTTAGCGAGCGATATAAACTAGAATGTTGAAGAGGAAGTTGATAGCTTGTAATCCCTTCTTTTGGTTTGGAATAAAGAGCTTCGTTTGGTCCGTGGAGTAGGTCGAAAGTAGAGACCGAACCACGTATATCGATTTTCTGTTTTTTTCGCTTTCTTTCTCTGTTTTTGATTCGATCACCTTGAAAGATCGTAGTTCTTGATTCAATTCACATAGACCCACGAAATTGGGCTGGAATTGCGAACCTAATGGCGCCAGAATCCCACATATGTCATTATGTTATGGTGTTCTTCAAACTCATGCGATCAATTCGCAGACGAACACATGAAAGCTCATTAAATGATAATAAGTTGAATATTATGCAATGAAAGAGTGACGCTTCCATGCCTGGTAAATACTTCCATTGTAGTAAATATAACGTCATTAATGTTTGTGTTTGCTTGGCATGCAATTAAAGGTGATAGCTTTTAATAAAATAATTAATTAGAAAAACGCCCATTTGTCAATCTATGAAACTATTTGTCCGTGATCAAATGGTTCGATGCATCGATCAATTAGGGGGAAAGCACTTTTTTTATATTTTTGGACCGTTGTGAGAGATGAGAGTATGAATGGCCTTCATTTTTCAACCATCAAAATGCAACGATTGTAATATTCGAATTCCTTTGTCTTAACCATGAAAATGCAAAGATAGTTTTCGCACAAAGCCAAAGTACTAGGAAAGGAGAAAAAGTGTCCATTTGGAACCGTAAAAGATCAATTTCTAGATTTGCACTATCACAAGATTCTTTGCAAAGATTCTTAAATAAATTTATGTCAATAATTTAAAAAAAAAAAGTGGTGTGAAAGGGCATAGCAAATTCAACTCCCTCTTTGAAGGGATGATGAAAAAGAATACATATTTCCTAGTATGACAAAATTCTTGTGGCACCAACCCGTAAAATCAATTATTTAAAAATTATCTAATTAGCGTGTAACAAGTTTGGTTGGACCTCCCAGTGCCTAATGGGCTCAATAAATTGATCGGCCCACTATTACCTTAAGGAAGATATAATTAATTCAACATCTGATGATGATCATATGGGTTTTTTTTTTTTACTATTATTATTACTATACCAATGGGGAGCACACATTTAACACTATCCACTATTTAGCTATTGGTTTTAAGGGTCTTTACACATAAATATTCATTTGCGTAGAAAACTGTAATGTCAGTATTTTTTTTTATATATAGTACCTAATAGAATAAATCTTTTGCACATAGGTACCCGATCCGCCGCATGTACGCCATATAACACATTACCCTATAACAACGTATTTTTGCTACGTAATACATTGAGAAAATGGTACGTCATATACAACAAACACACAGGTACCATATAGAACCGTATAGGGTACCCTGTGACGTGGTATGCAATACACACATAAAAAAGTACGACCAAGACCCAGAAATTTTGGTACAAACAGTTAAAACGGGTACCTATCCGTAAAAATTTCTGACATATGTACTTGTTATTCAATTGGATATTTTTCATAGACGTCACTTGTTTTTATAAATCCATCTCGGAGTGCTTGCATTATTGCTTTTGTGCGGCTGGAACTCATCCTGGGAGATATACACAATAAGGGGTTTATCTGAAATTATTCGATCCCATGGACCTAAACTGTGTCATAATCTTGATAATAATAAGAATGTAAACAAAAATGGTGTGATTTAAGTTCGACTTGTCCAGTTTTGGCAGGTCAATAACAGTGTCCTCTTGTTCTTGATGATCGTTTGTATTTTGCTGTTTTTGTTTTTTCTTAAAAGTTATAATGTAATGTCATATGGGCATACTATATAAACGTGATGGGATTTAGTATAGTCCGTGTTAATTTATTACATGTAATACAATAACTGAGAAAACAAAATATATAAGAAATGAGAATTCTATACTTTTATTATAATGAGACGATCATAAAAAAGCTTATACGTATTGGTTCATTATGATATTGGCTTTGGTTATTTATTACAATTGTATTATGACCCCACTCTGATCTTTTTTTAGTGCAAAATCCCCTCTCCCTCTCTCTACGAAACCCTACTTTCAACAAGCCACGATCAACTATGGCGTAGCTTTCCTTACCTTCATAAGTAGATTACTTAACGGTGCTTAGCTATATATTTTCAAATCATGGAAAACTTAACCTAGTTGAGTTATTGCTAGATCTATAAGCGGATAAGATCTTCCTCAGATGAGTTTCTCAGCACACATAGCTTCGTGTAAGTACAGTACTTCGTCCTCTCTTAAATTTTTCTTGTGCTGTGTTTTTTCTCCAAAACTCTCTCTCATCATCTCTGTACTTTTCTTTCTTTCTATCAAGAGATAATTTCTTTGTTTTTTCGTTTTTCTTTTTTTGCGTTGAATATTCTTCTATAGGCTTATGCCATCATTTTCCTTCTGTCAAAGTACAGATAAGATCTAAGAGAGATCGAAGTGCAGAAAGGAAAAAAGAATGGACGCCCAGCCTCCACCGTCATCCGCCGCCGCCGCCGCTGCTACTACGGCGGCGCGTATCCCGAGGAAACGGTCGAGGACCTCCCGACGCGCTCCGACCACCGTGCTGACCACGGGACACCTCCAACTTCAGAGCTATGGTCCAAGAATCACAGGCATACCACAACGCCTTTTAGCAGCACTTCTTCTAACATCATCAGTACCACTTTCGCCGGCGGCAGATCGTCGCGCCTCGGTGATCTCTTCCGATCAACGGCCGTCGTCGATCACCTCCGCCGTCCGTTTCACAGAAGTTTCAGCCCACCACCACAACACTAACCTCGTCGACAGTAGTGACGATCATAGCATTCCTTTCCCTACGCAAGCTTCAGATCATCTTTATAACAATCCCTTTCTCAGTTCTCTCCTTCAGACAGCTGCTACCACTAAGTTTACTTTCCCACCATCGACGGATATACATCGGTTGATGGGAATGGACGGTTTAGATCATGGGTTGGGATTCAGGGCACGGAGGAAAGTTCATTACGAAGGCCGGCGCCGCCCATGACGGCGATGATGATATGGAGAGGCCTACGAAGATAGCTAAATACGGTAATGGTGATTCTTTGAGTGGCGGTGATGGTGAAGAGGGTTTTGAAAATATTGTTTCTACTGCGAGGATCAGTGAAGAAGGTGCTGCTGGCGATTGAGTCTTGGATATGTTCCGAGTGATTATGATTGTTAGGGTTAATTATGATCCATGTTGTTTCATGAAGTGGAGAGATTAACTGTTATTTTGTGTGATATTCCAACCGTGGTTTTGAGTTTTTTTAGCTTGTAAATACGGTAGTTCGTGTCTACGATACTGTCATATTATGTTATGCTTATCACGTTGTAGGCAATATCACATTATATTATGATTATTTAAGTTCCCAAAGTGATTTGGGGATTGGTTGTTTTGGTTATTTGTTGAGATGAGATAATATACTTTGAGCAAATCAGGGCGAGATTTGGGAATCGTTAGGCGCCGCATAATCTCGTATTAAGAGAAAAAGAAGAGATTTCAAATTTTGTCTCTTTAGTTGTCTTTCTCACGACACGTCTCTGATGTATTTTTTTATACGGTCGAAGATAAAAGAAAAAGAAGTTACGGTGAGTAATTTATGATTTTAGATTTCTAGATTGTACTACTATTATTCTAACACGCCAGTAGTAATTTATATTGATGCATGTTTGACTCATATTTTGTCTTGGTGCAAGTATTTAATATTTGTCTCGAAAAATGTATGCGTGGATTGTGCGCGTATTATTTTCTTGCACTACCACCATCCGCCACCTACCTAATCCATTAATGGATTCCCCCTTCGTATTTCTTCTTTTGTTTCAGGGAGAATGAAATATGAAATATCGAAATACTTTTTAAAAGGCATAAGGCATATCAATATTCGTTTTTAATATCTTCTAAAAGTTGGTGATCTTTTTCGTATCATTTGATGATGGATGACACACTTTTTGCTTCATTTTTCAGATCTCACTTTCTTTCCCTTTTATTTTTATATTTGAATTTTGAATCATCCCACCAAGCATTCTCATCCCACATGGATGAGAAATGCTTTCATTATGACCGTTTCTACTTTGGAAATTTAATTTTTCTATTTGTTCCCTTTTCCCTAACATTTTTTTCGCTTCATTTTAACAATATTAAATGCACCTAATGATCTGCTACAGGCGTTTTAAGAAATAAGCATGTTGGCAAATTAGCAGCTCAGGTCAATGACGTAATTCTTACATCAAGCTGACGTAACCAGAAAGATGGCATTTGTAATAATCATTTCCTCGACAGAGATTATGGGCCCTTGAACATCAAGTAGCAAAAAGTAGATCTTAGAAAATATCACAATACACAAGTTACATATATATTACATAATATACGTAATTAAAGCGGGCTGCTTTTCATATGTTAAAAGTGAAAACCAACAAATACTTCAAACAAAATCATAGAAGTAGTAGCATACCGTTAGAAGGGAGGAACATAGTACGGAAAAGCAAATTACAATGATCATCAGAATATTGATCCTAATAACTTAATTAGACACACACACAGCAGAACCAAGAAGAGAAAAAGGCACAACGAACTGAAAACTTCAGAGAACAAATACATACCCATAATTTTCGTCCTTATTTCGCAGACGAACCATTATTCTCGAGTGTAGCCGAAACCCCATCGTAAGCAGAGGCATGAACCCCAAGGGCGGCCTCGACCAGACGGGTCAAGGTTGTTGGACCAAGCCGCGTCCCACTCTACTGCTTTGGCCGTGCTGCAAGCCACGCTTGGACAGCCGGGCACAGTTGATCTTGCGGGATTCTATTTAATAATAATAGTAAAAAGAATTTATATTGGTAACTATTAAACAACATGAGATTTGAGGACTCTTTATGTGTATGTTTGGTCGTTGGACTCGCCTTAGGGAAGAAGCGCTCGAAGATAGTTCGGTAGTAATAACCCTCTTTTGTAGTGGGAGTGTTTTCGGGAAGACAAAACTTGCATTGGCCAGCATTGAATCGGTGACCTTTTTCGAAGAGGTGTGATGATGATGTATATGAGAATATGGAAGAAATAGAAAGGAGATGAGATGATGTAATAGGAACCTGTTCGTTAGCGTGATCTTTCAAGCGGGTCGATCCAGCTATACCCTACACCATCGCTGAACTGTTCTTTTTGTCTGTATAAAATGTGCTGTAACCCAAAGAAAAGAGTTGGTTGTTGTTTCTTCTTTTAGGAGGAATAATAGAAGAAAATCTGAGTTGTTGTCTACGATGTAAGTTCACTTGGGCAAGTATGGGTTCTGTTCGTCGTCGAAGGCATTGCGTAGAAACCCACTTCTCAATTCTTCCAAGTTCAGGCTTGATCTGAGCGAAATGCACATTCAACATTTAGTTTATTACTAATAAGATGGCTTAAACCGGTATTGTAAGTGCCAATCATGCATGTACGATAGTACAAGTAGGATAATCGAGCCAGCAAATATACCATTTTATATTCGGGATCATGCTCATAGCAAGTTGATGATTCTTTGTCTAAGAAGGGAACTCGAGCTTCAACGCCCCCATGCTGAAGTGGATTTATTTGCTCTCAAACAATCATAAAGATGAAGGGCTTTGATCTGGCAAAAATACCAGAAGCTATTCAGAGAACTGTAATTTGGGAACATCGAACGAATGTGTTATTTTCGTTTTCAAATAAGATGCGTAAGCAGATATCTGGGCAGGTACCTTTCTGCAAGTTTCCTGATGAAACTCTTCCTTGTTAGGCGCCTTATGAAATACAAATAACCACCAAATATTTCATCGGAGCCTTCACCAGAAAGAACCATTTTAACCCCCAAAGCTCTTATCTTTCTAGACATGAGAAACATAGGGGTACTGGCTCTTATAGTGGTCACATCATACGTTTCAATATGGTAGATGACCTGCTCTAAGGCATCGATACCTTCCTAAAGATGGCAAATAAATCAAAGTCAAATGGACTGCTTCATCTGAAGTGCGAGAGATGACCTCAGATACCCTTCATCGAGTTGTAAGTATTACCTGAACCGTGAAATGAAGCTCATGGTGCCTAGTCCCTAGATATTCTGCCACTTCTTTTGCAGCTAGTAGATCAGGAGAACCCTGAAAGGATAAGTAAAGTAAGTGAAAAAATGATAATTTGCTACTCTTTGAGTTGACTATTTCAATTACCTTTAGCCCAATGCAAAAGGTATGTAATTGCGAACCCCACTGCTGGAATGCCGCAGAAAGAGCTAAATAGCGGGATGCTACTGAAGCAACAAGCGAAGAGTCGAGCCCACCAGACAGAAGTACACCAAAGGGTACATCTGTCATAAGTCTCTTAACAACAGCTGCCACAGAGTAACGCAATACGGAAAACATATTTAGCGAATAACAGAGATAAAGATGGACGGGAGATGAAAAGAGATTGGAGATGAAAAGAAAGGTTCAAACTCGCCTTCTCAAAGGCTTTTCGCAGTTCTAGAGGTTCGTAAAGACCTGAAGGTATTTCTTCTGAAAACCATGGTGGGTTGTACCATCTTCTAAGCCCCCTGTTACCATCAGACCATCTCACTCAGAAAAGTGTTGTATAAAAAAAAGAGCTGGTACTTTTACTACATAACTTTAACAACATGGCAACCAGTTACTAATATTATGATCCGACGACATAATCTTGAAAAACTATGCATATACCAGTGAAAGGGATTAAACCGATAAGGTTTCAGTTGACTCAAAAAAGATTATCACGAATGACAGAATAAAGCTCATGAATTATCACATTAATGACGCAAAAAAAAAAGAAAAAAGAAGAAATGTTGTAGCTGCAATTTTACCAACATCACACCTGTTTTGCTAGAATATATGTGGCCGGAGGAAAATAGGTAAACCTCTCACAGTCATCACTCAATGCTTTCATCTCCGAGGCAAACCATATTGATCCTGCAGGAAAACACATATTTAACTTGATATAAAACACAATCTATTCGTGTAGAATGTCAATGCCGTTGACTGCAGACGAGACATCGCCAAGAAGCTCCCTTCTACCGGCTGTAGTAATTTGTAGCTTTTACACGCAATTAATGAGTACAAAAGGTTTCGTACCATCAAGACCCCAACCCATGTACAGAGGAGTTATGCCAATGGCATCCCGAGCTGCAATAAGCTATTATCACGCTTGTCAAGAAGCACAAAAGAAGAACATTCCATCCAACATGTGACAAATTCTTCACCATGTTATTCATACTGGGGAAGTTATTAATTAAGTCAGCGTGATGTGGGATAAGAACAGGAGGAGCACTATAGCAGAAAAGTTTGCTGATCTGTTTGCCAATTAAATTTCTGAGATCTCATAACTCATGTTCTTATACCAAAAATATTGTCCACTTACCAAATGAGCAATAACTTCACAGTCACTTCCTGTCCGGAACTATGGGTCTTTCAGCTTCTGTTTTAATTCTTTATGGTTATATATTTCACCATTAACCTAAAAAAGGAAAAAAATAGTCAAAGAGGAAGCACTTAGGTTTAGATATGCAGTTCTATGCATACGTTTCTCCTTGGTATATTGAAAAGAGTCACTTACAGTGACAACAACTGATTCTTCTTCATTGTACAACGGTTGATCTCCCGACAGAGGATCTATTATAGCCAAGCGCTGATGAGCAAGATAACAGTTCTCATGCTGATGCAAGCCACTCCAATCAGGACCTCTGTGCTGTAACCTGTATTTTACAAAGTACCATTACGAACTGATGCTGCTAGTTCCCAAGGCTTCACAGCACACTAAAAACAGAACCCTTAGCAAAAGATTTCAACATACAGTGGCGAGCAAAAGGCTACAGTCAATAGTCAAATCCATCTCAGCTCAAGATTCGCACATAAACACACATTGAACATTGAAGTACAACGGCTCGCGTAAATTCAACAAAATATATAAATTGTATTCATACCAGTCTTCATTTTGTACCACATTTCAATAAGCTTACTCAGACAATCGAAAATGAACCACGCGTCAATAACCGTCAGCTGATACAGTAAGATTAACAATGCTCGTAATAAGAGAGATCGAAGGAGCCACAGCCGTATACAACAAAGCAACAAACAGTAATTAGAAAGACAAATAGCATACGATTACAATACTCCTGGAGAGTTCGATAACCCTCGAACGCGTGGCATGAGAGGCGACCGCGCCGCCGACGCCGAGCACGGCAAGGATTCCACACATGATTCGGCGCTTCAATCGATACACAAAACTCCGACGTAAGCGAGCGGCTGACCTATCTAGCTATGCCACTCCAGTATAGAGAATAGAATGAAGGTGGCTGCTGAATTAGGAAGAGGAGTGGGAAGTTTGGCAGAAAAGATTGAGCGATCGCGACCGTTGATTACGAGAGATTCCGCATCTTGAAGATTCAGATTGAATTAAAAGACTTCTCATAGGGTTTTAATTTTTTTTTTCTTTTTGGAAACCGGGGAACCCTGAGGGCCAGGTAAACCTGGAGGGCCGACCCACTCCCTGCTAAACAGGCCGATCAGTTCAAACGCACATGTCTGGGCCCATATGGGGTTTTAAATTTTGTGACATCTATAAACAAATACCCTTGATTAAAAAATTTATAAATCAGTACCTACGTCAGAAATTTTTACAATAGGTATCCGTTTTACTGTTTGTACTAATTTTCTCAGTCTGCGTAATGCACGCGTTTATATGGTACACTAAACGGTTATTATATGGTACCTAATGTGTTATATATGACGTACTATTTTTTCAATATTACGTACCAAAAATGTGTTACATGGCGTACCTACAGCGGATCAGGTACCTATATGCAAAAAATTTATTCTATAAGCACCTAATAATAAAAAAATACTAACAGGTACTAAATTACAATTTTTTATCAAAATGGGTGCTCATGTAAAGACCCCATAATTTTTTAATCTCGTTTTAGTTCGCCTCTCTGTTCTGATAGCAACATATTTTAATTGCAAATATCATAATTTCACCAAGAAATGTCGCAGGAGAGAACACAAGCTAACAAAATTAATAATCTCATACGATGCCAAAAATTTCACTCTTGACGCCCATGATCGTCTTATTTTCCTCAAAAAAAGCAGTGTCCAAAACACTTAAGCAGCCGAAAGTCTCGACCTCTTCTTCGCCAAGCTTTCGCTGCGCCTTCCCCTTGCTCCTTAAGACGACTGGCGAGAAGCTTCTGGTACTCGGCAGCGTCCGACTTTGACTTGGCGATTCTCTTCTTCTTGTCCGAAATCCTCGCCCTCTTCCTCTGCAGCGTTAGGGGGGTCAACGAGCCTCTGTATCTTCGGCGCCTGGCTCACAGTTTTGCTATTTCAAGCACAGGAAAATGGTTGGTGTTGAGATTATAAAAAAGTGGGTTTCGTTCCCACATCGACTAATTCAAGCTCTAAGAACCGCTATATATATAAGAGGCTTTCTCCTCTATCACCAATTGGTTTTATGGACCCCCTCGATTTCTAATATGGTATCAGAGCATTCCGCTGCCGCCACCCGATTCATATGTCCACGTGTTAGGTCAGTCATGCCACACGTGAGGGGGCGTGTTGAGATTTATAAAAATGGGTTTTGTCCCACATCGACTAATTCAAGCTCTAAGAGCCGCTATATATATAAGAGGCTTTCTCCTCATATCACCAATTGGTTTTAGGAAGGACCAACCCTCGATTTCTAATAGTTGAAAGTCGACGACAGAAAAGGTTCCCCAAATAATGGTAAGAACTAACCGGATTTTTGTGGGGTGAACGTTCGGCGGTAAGTGTTGACGTACTTCCTGACGTCGTCTTTCTTGGAGAGGTTAAAAAGCTTGCGAATCTTGGAAGCTCTCTTGGGACCTCTCATCTCGGCTTCTCTGCATCTGTGAGACCTGGGAGTTCGCCGTCGCCCTTCTTGACGATCACTAGGTTGACGACGATAGGTCGGGGCTTGCGATGCATCCGCGAACCGACTTTCTACGGCGCTCGCCGTTTCTCCTTCCGTAGCCACGGAAGCACGGGGGCCTGCGAAAGAGTTAAGGGCGTTGAGGGAACAGTGCGAAGACTGAGGAAAAATGTGTAAGAAGACCATTTTTTGGTGTACCTCTGTGCAGAAGAAGCCTGACGCGGCCATTTGTTAGGACGCCCTGCTTCATGGGGAAACCTTGCTTGTCGCAGCCTCCCATGATTTGAAGACGTAGCCGTTGAATTCCTGTGTTTGTTGTGTGGCATACGACGAAAAAGAGATCGACAATTACGCAATGGACGGTAGTATTTATGGCACGAGTAGGATTAGAGGAGAGGATATACCTCGCCCAATGCATCTCCTGGGACTTCTTGGGAGATCCTCTTGTCCCATAGGACACGGCTGTGCAATTACCATCAGGCGGATGAGGACATAGTTGAAGAATTAAAAAACAAACAAAGATCATGCATAGCTATTTGAAGAAGAAAGAGGGGAATATGCGTGAAAGTGGAGTGGGTTCTACTTCGGAATTTGAAATATGCTAATTCACGTCGAACAGAGTACCGCATATTGCAGGAAAACAACAATGCAGTACTGGTAAAATCATTAGACTCAATACCTTTTGATCAAACATAAAAAGAATTTTATGATCGAGAACACATGAAATTTGATGGACTCCATCAATACTGTTACCGAATTGAGAGCATCAATGCAATGACCGTCAGCAAAGGAGCAGAAGAAAGGAACATAGAACAAAAAGATGACATCGGTCAAACATCACACACCTGAGTTTGCGCTAACACGAAACCGCATCGAAAACAATCAAAACTCAAAAGACAGCTATACACACACATGTACATGGAACGACGGATCACGAATCAACACAAACGAAATAGCATATCCTTAAAGAAAAAAAAAAAACCTACAGCTTCTGCTCATCGTCGATTTCGATTTTCCTCTGGCAACCAGTCGTCGGATTTGCAATGTTGAACTATAAAAGAAACAAACATAATTCAGGAAAAAAAAAAAAAAACTGAGCCATCACACAGATCAAAGGAATGCTAGAAGCGATAGAATGCTGAGAGAGGAGAAACCTTCATCTTCAAAGGAGATCGGCTGCTGTAGTTATGAGCTTAGAGGTCCACGTACAGCTCCCAAATCCACACCGTAGGGTTCTCTTTGCATCAGAGCTTTTATACAGGGCTGAAAAGTTCTACTTTCTAAAACGTAAGCCATCAAGCCCGAAATTCAAGCATGTGTAGAAATTTTCGTAATTTTATTTTTTTTTTCGCTGATAAAGTTATTAGACCGTATCAAACTACTGCATCATGCTAGTCTTAATCGCGACAAAATAGGTGATTTCGTAACTGATATACGAATTTAGTAATTCGTATCTCAGAGCTACACGAATAAGTCAAGCAAGCGATCACTGCCATTGTCAGGAATTAAAACGTAACTTGGAGATATCCCTGAGTTACGATTTATTTCTCTATAAATAAATACCACACCTTTAAATCGCATTCTTCACCACATAAAATGGTGTCCAATAGCATGTCGTTAGATTTTATGGTGGTGGAAGTCATTCAGACTTCTGATTCAATAATCAAATATCTATTCTATTATATAAAGGGTGTGGGTGTGTGGATATAAACTGTCAATTAGTCTGTCATACTTATTTGGAATTTTATCCCTTTATTTATTTAATTACTTAATATTTTCAAATGATTTTAACATTTTTTATTTATTATACATACATCCCTAACTTCAGATTTTTCTTTTATTTTTTATTTCATCTATTCATATTAAAAAATAATCTCAAAATGCGAATAACGTAAAATATAATTAAATTCGAAGCAAACGCACAGAGTGTGCGGAAAGATACTAGTAGCATTGATCCTATTGGATATAGGCGCGATATGATACGATTCGCGAGTAATATATTCAATTTATGCATTAAACATATGGTATGAATTTCAACTTTCCTACTGACAATCTTTTCTCGACTCGAATCCTTCAAATTCCTCTTGGATGGGAGATGTTGGGTCAAGCTCGGCATGTTTGAGATTAGGCATCTGTCCACATGAAACAAACATCAGCTTCCTTCGATGGAGATTAGATAAGTCTGGAAATACTCAGTCAAATTCTGCTTATAGGGCCATTATGGACGAAAAGTTGCTTTCAGATGGGCTCATCGAGAATAGCAATAGAAGACGCAGCGAAATGAAGATTGGTCTCTCTTGTGGAAGATGCAGCTGAAGTCCCAAGCTTAAGCATTCATCTGGAAGTGCTTTCACAATATTCTTCCCACCAAGCTGAACCTGGCCAATCGGGAGTTTCCTCTAGATCCTATATGCAGCTTGTGTGGCGAGGAATGTGAGGATATTGTGCATTTATTGTTCACCTGTTCTAGAGCTCAACTTGTATGGAAACTCAGCCCAGTGCACTGGGAAGATTTTCAGCTTAGACCTTTTTGCTTCAAGATTGGTGGATCAAGATTTGCAACGTCAAAGGTAAGGAACCATTTAATCATCGTATTCAGTTGTCTGTCTATCTACTTTGGATGCTTTGGAAGACTCGTAACCTTTGGATCTTTAAGAGTACTAAACGAAGTGAAAGAGAAACTGTGGACTTGGCCATTCAGGAATGGATGGAGGCATCTGACGTGAGGCTTTAACACCCAATTGACTTAATCTTTTGTCTTTTGTCCCTAGACTGCTGAGTTTTTGTAGGCCGAAGCTTTTGTTTTGGCAGTGCAATACTTGATTGTCTGGAAGCCCCCAAGAGCAGTTTAAGATCGAGCCTCGTTTGTGGTTGTTGTGGGCTAGAAGCTGCTAATGTTTTCAGTGGCTCTCATACCATTTCAAGCTCTTTCTTTTTCTTTTTGTTTGGATTTTTTGAGGTGTCTTTTCCTCAGAAACTTTTCTCTTTGGTTTACCTTTTGATCTCATGTGATGCTCACTGTTTGAGCTTTTGCCTTACTTTGTATTTGTCTGCAAAGTAGGCCTCTTGGCTATTTTAGCCGCATGTACGTAACATTTTGAAATTAATATACCACCATCGTTTCGAAAAAAAAAAAAGAGAGGAGATGCTTTCTGGTTTTGGGATTAAAATATCTAGGCTTTGGCATGTGATGGTCTTAAATGTGACGTGGTCTTTCCTTAATTTGGGGAACTTTGCTTCCAAAATATCTTCTAAGGTTCTTGGGCTCAATTATTATTCTACTTGGGCCTTGTTATTTTCAATACCTATTGCTTGTCTATTTCTATTTAGTTGGGCCAATTTATTATTTAATATCTATTACTCCTTGCATTAATTATAATTGGACCAACTTACTATTCTTATATGCATATATTTTCATTTGGGCCTTCTTGGGCTCTAATATTACTTGGCTTAATTTATTTATTGGACTTTGCTAATTTAGTTGGACTTCTAATGTTAAGATGGTCTAAATTATTCATTGGACCATTTTCCACTTAGTTGGGCAACATGAAAATTAACTTGGATCTTTTGAATTTATTCACTTAGGTCCTAATATTATTAGCTTTTAAATACACCTTTTAATTGGGCCAAATTTATTTATTACTTTACTTGCTCCTAATTGGGCCTCCAGATGCTCCCACACTAATTTGTACTATTTTATTTATTAAATTCTGTTGAGTTGGGCCACGATAATTGGGTCGAATATTAATTTGGCCCAGTTTCCCATTCGGCCTTGATCCGTTTGGATATTAACTCATTAATTCGTACATCTATCGGATTAATTATAGCCTAATTTCACGTATTAGAGTTACGGGTATTACATCCTCCCCCCTTAAGAATTTCGCCCCGAAATTCCGTCAGCTCGAATCACTCAGGGTAGCGATCGGTTAGGAAGATCACCTGGTTGCCCTCAAAGACAACTCTCACATGAGAAGAAAAACAGATATTCATGAGGACGGAGTAAGGGCAGAATTCAGAAATGAGGAAGATAGGGGTGGAGCTTGTCATCACCTCTTTTGTCTCAGTTGATGACCTTGGCTAAGAGTCATTCTCTCTTGATGATAGAAGACCAATAGAGAGTTCGGAAAATTCCTGAGGATAAAATAGAGAACGCTGAATCAAGTCAAAAAAAATTCGAGACCACTATTCTTATGAAATTTGTTCGGGAATTAAAGCCCTAGAGGTGTCCGGAGCAGCTAGGGAAGGTCGTATGTGATAGGTCTATCGTAACTTAGGTTGTTCGTGAAATGACATCCTTGTCTGGGATCCATGCAAGCTTCCGACGTGCTAATTGTAGGGGACATTTGAGTCTTACGATTGTCTTATTGTTTAGTGTGGAAAGCAAATTCCTACAAATAGTCCATGACCTACCCTTCCCCTCAAAACGATCTACCTAACCTTCATTTCTAGCTAGAAGTCTGGAAATAAATGTCTCATGGGGTGACAGCAGTTCAAGAAAGTAGAACACCCCATTGATGTATAATGAAGGGAAACAAGAATATAAGGGTAGCGTAAGGTTGCTCTTGTCGTCTTAAATTCTAACAGCCATTTCTCTATAGGGCACACGTATGCCCATCTGTATTGCCCTAAGGAGCTAATGGAAATGGCTATACTCAGGCAGATGTTGAAAATCATTAGCGTTCATCACGCCTCCGCTGCGCCACTCTGGTACTGAACATGACTCTCAGGACAAAAAGATTAGAGCATAGGGTTATACTCTGGTATTATTCAGTTTAGGCTTGTTGTGGCGAAAGAATTGAAATGTGGTTTCAACATCATATTCAGTAGAAGGAAAGAATATGGTTTGATTGCGAATTGATCAAGTGTAGCCCCAGGAGATCATTGGGACGTACATCAGCGCTTTCATTAGCTACTAGCACGATTTCAGTTATGACTGAGGCAATTCCTCTGTCTAAGCATGGATGCGAGAGAAGATTCACAATTTGTCGGAGAGCTTACGAAATCTTTAGCTCAGATGTCGATAATTCTACTTGGGCTGGTCTTACCCGCAAACGGATATTACTCCTCTCGGGTAACTGAAACATATGATCTTTCCTACGGAAATCAAATACGTTTTCAAATTTGAAAGCTCGTCATTTTCATGGAAGGAATTTCTGTTCCTCTTGGTTTAGATTGAACCACCGCACTGGAACCAGTGATGGTTGTACCAACGTCTGAACTAAGTCCAACGGAACAGATTCGCGCCTCACAATCTATAGCACGGTGTCCCACCTTCCCGCATCGAAAGCACTGAAGGTAGAGTTTTAATCCTGGGCCATAACAGATGCCCCTATGGAATTGCCCATATTGTAGGCATGGAGGAATAGAACTTGGAGCTCGAGTAGATAAGTTAATTCCCCACGGATTCGGCCTTGTTTGCAATTTAGGATATTTGACAAGTCGACTCTTTTTTAACTGCTTGCTCTAATTGTTCATTCACTGTCTTTTCCCTATAATTATCGCACATTCATAGTGCGAGAATTGGTTTGGGTGAACTTGAAGTGTTAACAAGCTTATAGATCATATCCTTAAGCTTATTGACTTGATCCTTAAGTTCACTAATCTGATCCGTTTGACCATGGATCAGTTCCGTAAGGTGCTCGAGCAACGAGTCATGTTCATTCACATGAAACTCAAGTGCAACCCCTCGACTTGACTCGCATATAAACTCTCTATTTCCGCTAGTCATTCTACGATCAGTCAAGCAAGTAGGCACGTTATTGTAAAACACATAATCACATCAAACATACTTACAGGCAAGGCTGATCCTCCACGCTTTTGAGCGGCTGTACATGGACAGTCTACAGAACCTATATCCTAGGCTCTGATACCACCTTGTGACGACCCTCGCTTTCTAAAACTAATTAGCGGCGGATTTCCGCAACGCAAGCCGCGGAAGACCCGATTTACTAAAAACTTTTTCCTAAAATAAATATATTACGACGAGACGTAATCTACATTGTCTAAGTATATAAAGGCCGAAGCCTCAAAAACTATTTACGATAACTAACACAGCCTAACATCGCTCCACAGGTCGTCATCCATGTACAGCCTTGCCCTCAAAAGCCCGTGGAGTACCGCCGTCAGCTTGCCTTAGTCGAGACGTTTCGCAACGCGCCCGACCTGTCGTACCTACAACACACAACATAAGGAATGAGCCACCGAGGCTCAGTAAGCAGAAATCATGCATGTATGCACGTGACACTCCCCCGCAACGACAATCCGCGTCGATGCATATAACACTCGCAAAGGCAATCCGCGCCGATGCATATAACACTCGCAAAGGCAATCCGCGCCGATGCATATGACAATCGTACCAACGTACTCAGGGCCCTCGGCTAATCTCACTATGCACCACAAGAGCTCACGTCCCTCAAGGACAATACGACAGCGGTCCACGCCGGATGGCCGAACCCTAGGATGCACATCGTTCCCCTAGGTCGCCATATGAACCCGGTCGTCCCCGACTGTCCGGCGGTCGCTCACGCTGGTAGCCTACGCTGAGGTCGCCTATACCAGGGTTCCACCCTGTGTCGCTTACACCCTCAGGTCCCACCCTCCAGGTCGCACCTTACCGCCACGGGCCATGCCCAATCATATCCATAGGATATCAACATATATATATCTACAATAATAATACGACGACGCTAAACGCCCGCCCTGGTAACATAGGAGACAGCCCCTGACTCAACTACGAGTCGTAGGGGTGTTCAAAATAACGAAAAACCGAAAAAACCGACCGAACCGTGAAGAATCGAACGAAAAAACCGGAACCGAAAGAAACCGAACCGAATCGTAAAAAACCGAACCGAACCAAATTAAATGGTTCGGATATCGGATTAAGCATATGTAAAACCGAAAAAACCGAAAACCGAATTGGAATTATCATACTACATTAAAAATAGAAAAAATATCAAAAATCATTGTTTTTCTCCCATAACGTAAACAAAACAATAAATATAATTTCATTGGTATACGTTTTTCCATTTTTAGGTGATGTTTTCCTCACCAATCAAATACTATTTTTCTCCCACATAGTATCTTGAGATGAATGTTTTTATATTTGATTAGATTTTGTTCAATTTTCATGTTTTTCGGACCTTTGAATTATTTGCTATATGTCACGTTTCGCATATCTTCTTTGCTTTTTAATACCATAAATTGTTTTGTAATTTTCAGCTTCATAATATTTTTTTGATATTAAATTCCTTGAATATAAAAAAATCGAACCGAACCAAATTAAAACGGTTCGGATATCGAATTAAGCATACGCAAAACCGAAAACCGAAAAACCGAACCGAATTTTGAAAAAACCGAATCGAACCGACCGATGAACACCCTAACGAGTCGACACACTTGCCCACATCGGCAAGTCCTCGTCGCGTACAAGCGACATACCATTATGCACACTCAGTCCCACGACCCTCCC
Source organism: Craterostigma plantagineum (assembly GCA_027422505.1). Classification (NCBI taxonomy): domain Eukaryota; kingdom Viridiplantae; phylum Streptophyta; class Magnoliopsida; order Lamiales; family Linderniaceae; genus Craterostigma; species Craterostigma plantagineum. Next base: position 23,275 of record JAPQWV010002871.1, on the reverse strand, counting down.
CATGAGTTCGTGCGTGCACATGTATATGCATATGCAATAGATGCAATTTATGCAAATCATATGAAAGCATAGCAATCAATCCACGTAATCATGAAATCACGTAGGCACAAAATCATACAAAACGTATAACACGCAAGTTGTGTGTTGTAGTTGGACTTCTACTTACCTGTCGTCCGTCGATTACCCGTTAATAGCTCAGCAATGTTCCTAACCTCGACCTTAGGCACAAAATCATCACATCAGTATATCATCTAAATTACTTGAATATCTACGTTACTGAATTTCCTAAGTATTGGATTATTATATATTTAATACCATATTTGAAAGATCATTGCTTGAAACTACATTCGAAAGGTAACCGTTTCAAAAGAGTTCGCTAAGCCAAATTAACCCGTAAAACATCAAGCTAGGCCGAGGGTTTTAATTCGAGAATAATAACCTTTAAATCATAAAATATAGGTTGACCCGAAAATATTAGTAAACATAAGAAAATACTTCATTTTAAAACTGATTTGGGCCGTGATTGGCCTGAAATAGGGCAAAAGCCCAAAAGTGTAAATCGTCGGTCAAACTCACACAAATTCGCTCAAAGCCCAAATCTTAAATCGCCCGATCCCACTTTCAAAAGCTGGTCAAACCGAAACACTAGCGGGTCAACGCTCGAATTCACGGGGCTTTCGCCGTGTTCACAGTCGCCCGATTGGACGCGCGGAATCCAATTTAAGTCGCCCGATTGGACACGCGAAGCCAATTTAAGCCCGCAAATCGGCCGATTTCTCGCACAGGAATCACCCGTGAAAATCAATCGGCCCGTGAAACCTAAAGTCGGCCCGCGATGCCCTTCACAGGAATCACCCCGCGAAAGTTCATCGGCCCGCGAAACTAAAATTGGCCCACGACGCCTCTCACAGGAATCACCCTTCAAGTCGACCCGCGAACGACTTAAGCCCGCGAAACTCGAAGCCTTGGCCCGCGAAATACCTATTTTACTCGCACATAAAAATCCTTTGGGCCCGCGAAAGACTTTCGCGACCCGAAACTCATTCGGCCGATTTCCCTATTCGTTCGAAATTCTATTTCACTCATAACTTATAAAATAAAACGGCTCGCGAATTAAAATCAATCAAAACTCAAAATCGCCCGAAATGGAATTGGTCGAAACCTTCAAAATTTGATATATTATCAAAATCCCTTTTGAAACATGCATCGTACACCTAAAAATTATTCTATCCGATTTCAATAATTCCCAAAATTCTCCCAAAACTAATATATTATAAAAATCATCCCTAACGTGGAAAAATGGTTCATCTTACGAACAAAAACCTCATATACTCGAAAATGACTTAGGCACATAAACTCGTATAAAATCACTTATCCTAAAGTGTCACTACAAAGGTTCTATAGTCAAAAGCTTCGATCCTAACTCAAAATTCACGAAAGTCTCTAACCCACAAAACTACTTAACTACCCAAAAATCATCTCCAAATTCGTGAGGCCCCTTAGCCCGCAATCGACCTAGCGATCCAACATGCCTCTCATTTCACGAAGCCCTCGGCCCGTGAACTAATTTCAGCCCGCCCTAGCTAACACTTCGCGAACGTCTCTCTAACCCGCAAACTACCTTTCGACCCGAATCGCTCCCCAATTCACGAACTACCCGAAATCGTGAACTAATTTCTATTGACCTAATAAACCCCGTGCTTCACGAAACATCTCAGCCCGCGAACCCAAGGTCTACACGTCATCTAAAATTCGTTATCTCCACTCTAAACCCTAAAACTCACACCTTAAATTCTTCAAAACCCCAAACAATTTCAGACCCTCATATCATCAAAAAGATCACGAAAATACAGATTTTAACTCATATTTTGGTTTCTAACCCTAACATATCAACACATAAACATCACATAGATAAGTATGATGTGATAATTCGACCCAAACAAATCAACCACTCAAATCTGAAATTTTTTAAGAGACTTCCACGGGTTGTAGATAGAAAAATTCGCCTACCTCACTATCCTTAAGCTAGATTAAACGTTTTGTGGTGGATGGAGCTTGCCGAAATCATTTCTCCACTTCGCCTTCTTCGCTTCTTCCTTCGGTTTCTTCTTTATTCTTCTCTCTCTCTCTCTCCTCTCTCTCTCTCTCTCTCTCGTTTCTCTCTTGTTTCGTTTTATTAAAGAGAGGAGATGCTTTCTGGTTTTGGGATTAAAATATCTAGGCTTTGGCATGTGATGTCTTAAATGTGACGTGGTCTTTCCTTATTTGGGGAACTTTGCTTCCCAAAATATCTTCTAAGGTTCTTGGCTCAATTATTATTCTACTTGGGCCTTGTTATTTTCAATACCTATTGCTTGTCTATTCTATTTAGTTGGGTCAATTTATATTTTCAATATCTATTACTCCTTGCATTAATTATAATTGGACCAACTTACTATTCTTATATGCATATATTTTCATTTGGGCCTTCTAATTCATTTAGTTGGGCTCTAATATACTGGCTTAATTATTTATTGGACTTTGCTAATTTAGTTGGACTTCTAATGTTAGATGGTCTAATTATTCATTGGACCATTTCCACTTAGTTGGGCAAACATGAAAATTAACTTGGGTCTTTTGAATTTATTCACTTAGGGTCCTAATATTTTGCTTTTAAATACACCTTTTAATGGCCAATTTATTTGTTACTTTACTTGCTCCTAATTGGGCCTCCAGATGCTCCCACACTAATTTGTACTATTTTATTTATTAAATTCTGTTGAGTTGGCCACGATTAATTGGGTCGAAATATTTATTTGGCCCAGTTCCCATTCGGCCTTGATCCGTTTGGATATTAACTTCATTAATTCGTACCTCTATCGGATTAATTATAGCCTAATTTCCCGTATTAGAGTTACGGGTATCAGATGCACAACCTCTCGCAGTACGGTGCTGGTTCGGGGACGAACCAGGCGAAGCTGGTGGGCATGTGACGCCCGGGGACGATGAGGGCGGGGAGTGATAGCCGGTGCAAGAGGTGCACGGAACAAGGAGCGGCTCCTGGCAGCTTCTAGGCGAAGGGTACATGAATGAATCGATCCGACACCCGAATGAGAGGGGATCCTGAGACTGACAATGTATGGGCGTGTCAGGCTAAGAATCGTATAAGAGAATTGATAGTACTACTCATATCACCAAGGTCGACCTACCTTTTCGGGATTCCATCCGAAAGAAACTTCGAAGTTAAGCGTGCTTGACTTGAAGCAATCTTAGGATGGGGACCCCCTGGAAGTTGCCAGGGTTGGTCTGTGAGTGAGGACGAAGCACGCTGGAAGGTTAAATGGTGGTACAGTGAGGCCAGACTATCAGCGGAGTGTGTGGGCCCAACCCACGGTCCGATAGGGACGGAGGATGCTACAGTGACAACCCGGGCGGAGCGAAGGAAGTACCAGAACAACTCTTCGTCGCTCATATTGTGCATCAAATGTGAAGGGAGTTTAATCCAATTCTCTAAAGTCAAGGGATCTTCTCCATTGCAGGGAAGCAAACTACTACTAGGCCTTAGAGAAACTACTGATCTGTTGTTCCGAAATATCGAATGATGTAAATGCTAACTACAGAGAAAGTGAAGCATAACACCAGAAACAATACGAGTAATTTGAGCATTCTCTGTGGAACGCCCTAGTTTGAATGATCTGTTTCCCAGAATAGCATCTTTACCGTTTTCCATGGCAGAAAAGCCACGAAGATTCGAAATGAAAAACTGCTTACTCTAATTTTATTAATCAATTTTCAGGCACAGAACCCCCTCCAAGCGATCAATCCTATTCCTGGGTTACAGTTCAGCTCGGATTCCCTGCTATACGAATATCAGAAATCAAGTAGCAAAATACCAAACCAACCAAAGATCGCTTCTAAATCTCCTTAGAACTGCTAAGCCACCGAATTTTTACGGAATAGATCTTCTAAAATCAGCGGAAAATAAGTCCAAAGCTCCACGAAATCCCAATGGAGTAGGCGCCGAAAATTCAAGAAGGTAGGGATCATCATCAACTATGTATGGAAAACGACAGAGACGATGATATTATCAATGATCACACTCGTTGGAGAAATCGATAGAGCTAACTTGGAAATTACTTTGACCTCTCTCCTTGTTATAGCTGCCTACGTACGTACATAGGATTTATCATTGAGCTTCTATCAATTATTTTTTTGTTTGTTCATAAATATGGAAAAATATTAATTAATTTCAATAAATATAGGAACTTTGAATATTATAACACTTTATGACAGCTTTTGACCTGAAAAGAGCGGGCCAACTGTTCAACAAGAGGTTGGGTTAAAGTAAGTATTTTAGTTTATATTTGTCTTCTCGTGTGTTACTTTAACATTGTGTAAATTACACGGATTCGTTTGATATCGTGTTTAGGGAATGGTTATAAATTATTTGTGTATAGCTATACAAGGATTTTGTTGATGTTGTATTTTAACATGCTTGATAGGTGTGTATTAATTATTTTGTCTAATGATACAAATTGTTTTGATAGATGTGTTTGAGATGTGTATATGTGTATTGATTAGTTATACACACCACATGCCCACCTTAGAGGTGTGTATGGATATAGAAGGCTATAACCAAAATCATTGTAATAGACATGTATATCCATACAAGACATGTAATGCTATACACAGATATCAAACACGGGACAACTTATTCATACAACACCCCATACACACCTATACACACACATACACACTTATCAAACGAGCCGTAAGGGCAAACACCACGCCAAACCAATGTCACTGTTGGCGTTCCGCTAGGCGTTTTGGGTTCTCCAATCCAACGCCAAACACCACGCCAAACCGACTGGTTCACAGTGTCCCGCGATCTGTAGCGGTGAACCCGCTATTTCTTACTTTTTTTTGTTTTTTTTTTTATTTTGCAATTGGCCTATTGATGGGAATTAGGGGACAAAAAAGAAGAGAAAGTCGATTGGGAAGAGGATGGGGTCCGATGAACATAACAAAGTTGTTAAAAAAGTTAAATAACTTAGTTTAATACAGTGTTATAAAAAATTATGTATAATTTTATTCAACTATGAAATAAATTAATATTATATTTGGATAATTTTTTAAAATATTTTTTCTAAAAAATAATCTAATTTTGTTATTTTAGATTTTATAGGTATTTAAATTTCATAACTTCAAATTTTTGCATTCTTAAATTTTTGTTTGTGAATTTAGGTTTGTTATTATTTTTATAATTTAAATAATTTGCAATTATTTACATAATTTAATAATAAGATATTAATATATAGAGGAATATATAGAGGAATGGTTGGAGTTTGATAACACTGTTTAAACAGTAAATTTAGATGAACTGTACTGTTTCAACTATATTATATAGAGGAATTGGTTGGAGATGGCTTTAGAAACTAATTTTTCGCCCATGCAATGCACAATATTAACTATCTTTAATTATGTTAATAAAATTACTAAATTTATGTTGATAGTGAGTAGCTGGTAGAATTAACATGTGCTAGTGGAATCTTATGTGGTTTTTATTATTTTTTGTCAAATTAAGGGACAAATGGCAGCATATGACCGTGGCTACATTTCTATAATTTTGCACAATCGATGTGTGTGCTTAAATACACATTATATTGAAATTATTTAAGTTTTGAAATTATAATAGTGTTTAAGATTATAATTTAGGCCCACATAAAGCCGACGCGTTTCACACATAAATGCTGGTCTGCAAATTTAACAATATCTGAAGGATTTCGAGCTTGCTTTCGTAATTATTGAGCTATAGCTTCCTGAAAACAAATCGTCGAAGATGTTTGCGCGAATTTTCGGAAAGCCGAAGCAAGAGACCGATGCACTTTCAACGCTTGACAAGCTGAACGAGGTCTGATCTTCTATCTGGTAGTTATGAATAGCTGGGATTTTTTTTGGTACTTAAGAGTTTTTTTTTTTTGGTAATGTAGTCGGTGCTATACTCTGGTTTGATGGAAGTTTCACTTGTATTGCTCACTTCAAAAAGGGTAACTTGTTAGTTTTGATGGATTCGGAGCGAAAAGCTCGAAACTAGGTTGCTTTGTGTCCCTTATTTTCGTTTTGACTGACGAAAGGTTAAAGAAGTGAAGGGGTTGATTCAACTAAGTTCTAAGAGATTCCTGATACATTTTTATCTATCCATCTTATTCTTTTTCGTATGATTTTTATGTGATTTTTGTCTTTGCCTCTTTCTGTAGACTCTTGAGATGCTAGAGAAAAAGGAGAAAGTTCTACTGAACAAGGCTTCTGCAGAAATTGAAAAGGCCAAGGAGTTCACTAAAGCTAAAAACAAAAGAGGTAGTGTGACAGTTTGTCTAAATTCTCTTACTTCTCAAGTTTGGCTATTTAGAAAGAATTCTGGCCATTTTTATCTTGTGTTTATAGTTAAAACTGTAATGCCTCCTGGTAGACAGAACCATTTGCAATCATCTGAAAGATTTTCTTGGCGATTATTGTCTCTTTCAGCTGCAATACAATGTCTGAAGAGGAAAAGACTCTACGAACAGCAAATCGAACAGCTTGGAAATTTCGAGCTGCGCATTCACGATCAGGTGATCTTCGATATCCTCTTTGAAACTTATCTTCGCTGCAATGATCTAACTGTTTATGGAAAATTGCATAATCATCTCAGATGATAATGTTGGAAGGGGCAAAAGCTACTACAGAAACCGTCGATGCTTTAAGAACAGGCGCAGCTGCAATGAAAGCCATGCAGAAGGCGACGTAAAAGTTCCCATACCCATTCCAAAGCTATGCTATTAATACCAATTTTCCAAATAAAATTCAAGTCTGATTCGTATGACATCATGATTTTATTGCAGCAACGTCGACGATGTGGACAAAACCATGGATGAAATAAGCGAGCAGACTGAGAACATGAAGCTGATTCAAGAGGCTCTATCAACACCAACAGCAGCTGATTTCGCTGAGGTATATTTCTCTCCTTTTTTAAAACCTAACCAACGTATTTACTTGGCGAGATTCCCTTTCGATGGGTTTGGCCTTCTATAGGATGAATTAGAGGCTGAGCTCGAAGAACTCGAAGGAGCTGAGCTCGAAGAACAGCTTCTTCAACCTACTACAGTGGGTCCCACCTTTCCTTCTCCGTGTACCTGCCAGACAGCAACCAGCAAATAAAGTCGAAGAAGATGACGATGAACTCGCCGAATTGCAGAGAGAAATGGCACTATAGTAAAGGTAATATCTATATATATGTTTAGGTGGGGGGTGTGTGTGTAAGGATTTAGTTGCATGTGCTGGTGAATATTTTCCAGGATTTGCATGGCTTGCCATGACTTTCCATTGACTGGGGAAAGAGTTTACAAGAAGTTACAGTTGAAATATGGGCAATTTAATAATGTTCATATTTCTTTTAGATTCTTGAATGTTTTCGAAAGGCAATGAAGATTCAATTTTTCATGAGATGTCATGATTGTTGGATAAACTCAATCAAAATGGGTCCAAGAAATAATAAAAACATAATAAAACAATATATAAACAAGAAGAAGAAAGCCGCATGAAATCTTAGACCAACTAATGAAATCTTTGGGCTGAATGTCAAAGATATATAGCCGAAAATATTGAGATATGCATATGATATAGTTAGATTATGATCTTTATCTCATTTGTCTTCACTTAACATATATGTCTATAAATATATGTATGCTGCATTGTAACGAGTGTGGGAGAGAAATAGAAAAAGCCTATGTAATGAGTGAAAAAAAAAAGTATGAAGACGTGTTGTAAGAAAAGAAAGAAAATGTTCATGTATCAACAATAGAAATCTAAAGTTTTGTTCTTCAGTTTGAAAAAAATCTTCCTCCTCACCAAATTAATTACTCGTCCCTATAGAAATAGATTACTCACAAAATATAAAAACACAAAATGGTATCAGAGCCAAAGGTGTTAGGGAGCGAACAGAGCCGATTTCGCCAGAGCCGAAAGAGCCGATGGTGCCGACAGTGTGGAAAAAAGGAAGAATTGAGTACGTCTAAGAAGAATATTACAACGGAGTGTGAGGAAAAAAGCAAGGAAACTTTGTTAAAAATAATCCATTCTATTGAGTTTCTTCCAAAAATAAACCAAACTTTAGATTATTTCAGAATAAACTAACCTATACTAGTTCTCTTCTCAAATTAAACTCAGGTGACTTCTAACATATTCAACCGGTTAAATATTATTCTTTTAGTTTTTCTTCATTTATTAACATTAATTTATTTATTTATTTCCGATTAAAATCGAACTGGAGACGGATATCATTTTTTGATGTCCGAAAATCCGGATATCCCGAAATCGGATATCCACTTTATTCAGATATTTAAATCGGACATCCGCATCCGGTTTTTAATTTTTTTTTTATATTTTTAATATTTTCTTTTTAAAATCATTATTTTATTTCTTATCAAAATAAAAATATATATTTTTTCATATAAAAATTTCTACACATAGTAATTAACACAATATGTGTATTTATGATTCAAAATTACATAATAAATAATAAACACAGTATCACAAATTATTTTTTAATTTTTTAACTTGCATCTCGATGCTTTTGTTTTTTATTTACAAAATTTTTTGCAATAATAAATAATATTTCTGAAGAATTTTTGGGTTTTGAAAACCGGATACCGGTCGGAATCCGTTTTGGGATTATTTTGCTCAGCCCTACCGGTGTTCGAGCAGATTTTTTGTTACGCATTAACTTCATTCTTCGGAGTACTAAAATCTAGGGGGAGCCAAATATCCGAAAACCGGATATCCGATTTTTAAAATCCGGTTCGGATATGGATAGTGAGGAAAAATGATAAATTATTTAAAAAATCAGATATCCGGTATGCGGTTTATATTTTTTTTGAAAAAAAAAAATAGCCCTAAAAGAAAAATAAAGGTCCAAAAGGAACAATAAATTCTCATAGGAGAATATTTAATTTTGATTTTGTTTTATTATTGCAAAAAACTTGTTAGAGAATTGAAATAAAAAAAAACATATTGTGTGAATTACTATGTTTTGGAATTCTTATATGAAAAATATATATAAAAAAATGATTTGAAAAGAAAATAAAATAATAATAATAATAATAATAATAATAATAATAAAGAAATTAAATTTTAGAAAATGGATGCGGGTATCTGTTTAACATATTCGAATAAAGCGGAAAAATCCAATTAAAACCGGACCGGATACGGATATCATTTTTTATTTTTCGCTTAACATTTTATGTTTAATTTACATCATTTGTTAATTTCACGATGTGTAAAAATATTTATAAGTTACACGTAGTTATCGGTATATGTAAGTTAATTAAAAAAGAAGATAGAAAAATAAAATGAAAAATAGGAAGGAGAAGAATAAAAAAAGAAAAAAATTAAAAGAAATAAAATTTAACCCGTTGGATAAGCTGTATGACTTTAAGGTTCAATTTGAGAAGAGAACTAGTATAGGTTGGTTTATTCTGAAATAATCTAAAGTTTGGTTTATTTTGAAATAAACTCAATAGGATGGATTATTTTTTAAAAGAGGCACAGAAGAAGAAAAGCATTGTGCTATGTGAGTGGAGAGAGCATTAAGAAAAGTACAGTACGTGAGGATCAATTGTGGTGTGAGTGCATGTAATATAGAGAATGTTTTTTTTTTTTTTTCTCCTAGCTTCTTTCCGTTTCTCTTACACACAAAAAAGAAAACAACAAAATGGTATCAGAGCGTCGAAATGCAAGCTCTGTTCAAATAGAAAGGCTTATGGGAAATAGTCGAAATGGATATTCATCAGATACGACGAAGAATACAAAGTCGCAACGGAAGTCGTTGGGAGCCGCCGTCAGAGAAAATGGTCTCGCGCTCCTCGTCATCTACGAGGCGTTAGATTTTACGGTTTCGGAGTGATAGGCGCAACGAGAAAAGCCAGGAAGCCTGAGATCTGTTGGAGAAAGCGTATAAAGGCGCTGATAGCATCAACCAAGTTCAGCCCAAAAACATGGCGAACTTGAGACGACGAAGGAGGATGAGAAGAACGTTGAGGGCGAACCCGTACGAGAGGAGGTAGCTCTTGACGTGGAGACCGAGCGTGATAGAGATCATGCTGAGCCTGTGGTGGAAAAGAAAAAAGATGAACCACCACTAAAATCCAAGACGGGAAAAGAAGAAGGCGAATCATCAAAGATGGTCGAAGAAACGCCGCCACGACAACCACTGAGAAAGTCGAGGAGATCGATGTGAAGGCATGGAGAATGCCCAGGAGAAGGAGAATGAGGTCGGCGATGCCATGTACACGTCGTCGGACGAAGCTGAAGATAATACAAATGGGGCCGAACATCAAAGCTATGGAGACATACGAGACGGTGTCAAAGAAAGGCGATTATGCCGACGAAAAGACGAGAAAGAAGCCAACTCCCCAGCAAGCTGAAGAAGCCATGCGAGGAGAGAATCGGGAGCGCGGCGTGAAAGAGACGATCGGCGCAGCCACGACGGAGGCCTTGAGACATGTTGTTCGCAAAGTCGCTAAACTGAGGACGGGAGAACCTACAGAGGCAGGTTCTAATAAAGAAAAATATATAGACGAAGAAAAGAAGCGCCAGAAAGAAAATGAGATAAAAGAATGGGTCGACGCGAGGAACAATCTCGAGACTTATATGAAACATTTGAGGAAACTAATTAATGAAAGGGATAAGCTCGCCGATAAATTGGATTCGGACGAGAAGGACGAGGTCAAGATGACGACCAAGGAGGTCCCCAAGCAGATGAGCGATAACCAAAATATGAAGAAAAAAGAGATCGATGAAAACCTCAAAGAAATCGCCGATGAGGTAAAATATAAATTAAAAAATGTTTTCGTAGAAGATGATGCGGAGCACTACATAATTATCTCAATAGAGGTGATAAATAAGGAGCTTATTAAGAAGCGTGAAGAAGCCGACAATCCCATTTTTAACAATGAGGTGACGAGCTTGACGGACTACGTCACATGGATGAAAGAAAAATACGAGGGCTATTTATGACGTCGCCGAAGAACCGAACCGAAGGGCAAAGGCTGTCCAAGAAGAAAATCGAGAAGTAAGTATTGAAGCGAGGTGTTTGAAGGCATTTAAAGACGGTAAGTGGCGAGCCGCGACGTACGACAGACGGAAGAGAGTTAAGTTTAAGGAAGGTTGAAAGACTGAAAGAAGATTGAGCTTAAGGGGGAATTTGTTGGATATGCTCAATCAAAATGGGTCCAAGAAATAATAAAAACATAATAAAACAATATATAAACAAGAAGAAGAAGCTGCATGAAATCTTAGACCAACTAATGAAATCTTTGGGCGGAATGTCAAAGATATATAGCCGAAAATATTGAGATATGCATTTTTTATATGATATAGTTAGATTATGAGTCTTTATCTCATTTGTCTTCACTTAACATATATGTCTATAAATATATGTATGCTGCATTGTAACGAGTGTGGGAGAGAAATAGAAAAAGCCTATGTAATGAGTGAAAAAAAAAAGTCTGAAGACGTGTTGTAAGAAAAAGAAAGAAAATGTTCATGTATCAACAATAGAAAGCTAAAGTTTTGTTCTTCAGTTTGAAAAAAATCTCCCTCCTCACCAAATTAATTACTCGCCCCGAAATAGATTATTCACAAAATATAAAACAACAAAATGGTATCAGAGCCGAAGGTGTTAGCGGAGCGAACAGAGCCGAAAGAGCCGATGGTGCCGATAGTGTGGAAAAAGGAAGAATTGAGTACGTGTAAGAAGAATATTGTAACGGAGTGTGACTAGAAAAAAGAAAAGAGGCACAGAAGAAGAAAAGCATTGTGCTATGTGAGTGGAGAGAGCATAAGAAAAATACAGTACGTGAGGATCAATTGTGGTGTGAGTGCATGTAATATAAGAAGGTTTTTTTTTCTCCTAGCTTGTTTTCGTTTCTCTTACACACATAAAAAAGAAAACAACAATGATTTGGGGGCTGGGGCTGACTTTAAAAAGTGTCCTTACAGCTAAATACTTTTTTTTTTGGATTGAGGTTAACGTGACTGCAAAAGACTACAGTTGGTAATGGTTGGTAATGTTTCCACGATTGCACTTTTTCTTTTCCAGGTCAAGTAATTATATATACTAGATAATGTGGCCGCACTATGTGCGGCTTCTATGTAATCGTACCCAACTCAAACGACTAAAAAGTTAATACTAAGAAACACAAAGTAGAACAATATGTTACAAATATACAATCGTTCAGAACATGCATACCCCGTACGGTTTTTCCTCAATCGTACATTGCGTAGTTTCTAATTATTTTCCACGTCACATACGGCGTTTGCCGACACCATCATTGTTAATATATATTTAGACATAGATACTAAGGCGAATAAGTTAAAAGAACATTGAACACGCAGATGGAGTATGGTAAAGGAGTGACAATCATATAGCGGCTGAACATACTCGAACCGCCAAATACCTTCATGTTCTTGACATCCGTTTCTTTGCACTGGCTCATTTTGTTTCTCGGTCTGTGTATGCCCACAAGATTCTCGTAAAGGTATGAAGAAAGCTAATCGATTTCTGCCAATGTGAGGATTTCCTTATAGACAATATTTTTTGTACGACCGTTTGGTCTTGTTTGTGGTGATGTTGGTCTGATCAAGATTTTGAGTTGATCAAATGCTTTAGCTCTTGATAAGGCAACATAAAGCTGTCCATGTGAGAAAACGGTTCTTTAAGATAGATTCCAACAAAGTCAAGTGTTTGTCCTTGTGCTTTATTAATCGTCATTGCAAAGCACAAACGAATCGGAAATTGTTTTCTCTTAAAACGTATGGAGGAAAAATTGGCGATTCCAATGATACGTGGGATAAACACAGGCTTCCCCATATGTGTGCCTACTGAACTTTCAGCATAAATGACATTACTATTGGAATCCTTGCAGATGAGGCGTGTCCCGTTACAAAGACCTTCTGTCGGTTAAGATTTCGAAGCAAAATAATTGGTGCATTTCTTTTTAATGCTAGCTTATGCGGTGAGAGCCTATTCGGGGTCAAAGAGTGGAATAGTTCTTCCTCGTCTGGGATAGAACAAGCACCGACGTTCTCATCATTACTTAAGTACACTATTTCTTCTCCGGGAAATTTAGCAAGCAAGACATCATTTATCTCATGGACGAAATCATTCCTCGTAGTTAGTATAGCTCTTTTCACAAATGATTGGGATTGGAAGTTATGTTCGATAGCTGGAAATACTGCATTTATTAGTTTATTCAACGATGTCTCATCATCTTCGAAGTTGATGTTTGACTCTGGTGGAATTTGGATCTGACAATTATCATCGACATGTTCATCTCCATTGCCAACATTCAACAGATACGAAGAAAATTGAGGATCAAGTAATGCTCGCATATTTTGGTGTAGCTTTATTTTCTCAAATTGATTCCGTAAAGGCAACATTACAATTGAAGAGTCTATGATATCTTCTTTGCTACCTCTTGCCACAACCGGTAGTGTCTGACGAAAGTCGCCTCCAAACACTATAATCTTGCCGCCAAATATATTACTTGAATCCACAATATCCCTCAACATTTCATCAAACTTCTCGATCACCCTGCGCTTCGCCATTGTAGTTTCATCCCATATAATTAGTTTTGATATTCGTATCAAATACGCCAGTGTACTTTGTTTGCTTATATTACATGAATACGAGCCATTTTCGTCCAATGGAATTTTAAATCTCGAATGGGAAGTACGCCCCCCAGGAAGTAGGGATGCGGCAACGCCTGAAGTGGCTGTAGCAAGAGCTATTTTTTTTGACGATCTTATTGTACGGCAAGCTTTATAAAGAAATGTTTTTCCGATAGCCCCAGGACCATCAACAAAAAGGACTCTTGGTGAACAGTGATTGACGTGATATAATATCTTATCATAAGCAACGCGTTGTTCTTTATTCAGTCTTGTAAATGCTAAAATTTCTTCTTCAGTTACGATGATGTTTTTTTCAGTCTGTAACTCTGTCAAATTAGTTGTGGAATTTACTTCAATGTCGTTGCTTAGGAAGGGAAAATCTTCTATTCTTTTTCCCATTGAATAAAGATTGTACGCGATTGAATCAAATGTTTTAAGTTTACTAATTCAGGGCTAATCGTCTTGTCTTTTCTAAAGTTGTCTGAAAGATATTTTTCGAATTTGGTCCATAGGTCTTTAGGATTACTTGGTGAACAATAAATAAGTAATGTGGCGAATAATTTTCGTAATGCAGAAGGCATCAAATATGATATACTTTCGGCGAGACATTCTTCACATGTATTGTTGTCTTCCATTAATCCCAGCATTTGCGCAGCTTCCCTGAACGTATTTAGTTTTTGGCCCCTAACTGTTTTTAAATGTTCGAATGAAGTTGGCCCCCTAAAATGCATTAATAACAATCTTAGGTAAAACCTTTCCCCTTAAGATGGGTGACATGTTAAGATACGCCCTATCACAGTTTGCTTTTCCCGCGGTCTCCATTTTTTTATATTGGGATGCCATGTAAAATATTCTGGAAACTTGACGTATAAACAGTTTTTGATCTTGCATAGACATCATGCTCATTCATGTAAAACAACTGGGTCAACATAGTATTTTTTATCGGGGTTGTTGATCAGTGTTTCTAGCTGTTGATCGCCTGAAAAAGATATTGTTTGTTCGTTATCAAGATGGATTGGTAAAGATATAACAAAAGGATGTACGTGGTTCAGGTCAAAACCAAAAATTCTCCACATTGCTTCTGGCGCTGATACCCATCTTGCGCGTTGGAGATTCTTTATTTCATAAAATATTGGTTCGTTCTCATACGCGGTCAATGTGTATAAAATTCTATCATGACCTTTGTAACTATATTTGTAGATATACTTTATAGCTTGGATCGTTGAACATATCTCTACGTTAATGTGGCAATTAAATTTTGCTAGCAAATAGGGTTGTATGGTACAACCCAACGATTATCAAGATGTGCCCCTCTTATGTCAACAGAACGACCATTATCTCTACGACGGTATATTGGGTAACAATTATCTCCATATTTTGTCGATTCTGAAATTCTTTCGGATGTTTAAACTTGCAACCACTATCATTCTTCATGCATGAACATTTTGGATTTAAAACTCAGGTCCATGCACCATGCTTGATTACCAATTGGTACAAGTACATATTTGCGTCTTCATTGTGGAAACGAATAAACCCAACGGTAGAATATCAAGATTGACACAATAGTTCCTGTGGTTAAGCAACCAGCACTTAACTATGATCGAACTATGGTGATGCGACAAATCTTTACCTTACTATAGTTAGATAGTTCTGACCAGTATTTGCGTATATTTTCTTTTTATTTTTTCTCCGGGTTGCAATTTTGTCAAGCATCACGACCTGAAACTTGGCCAGCTCAGGTTCATGTGTTGCCTTTGCCCCAGTCATCAGCATTTCGGCCTTGGCGTTGTCTCGTTCAGTAGTAAGTGTGTCTCGTTGCTCGGCCTTGGAGGCTCGGGTCTTCTGTAGTTGTTGTTTGGATACTGACCACTGATTAAAATCTTATTATTTCTAAAAGTATTTTGTTTGCTTCAAACTGTATTTAACATCTTCTAGCAATGTGTTGGTCGTCATTACCAGGCAGTTGCTACTAGGTTAGTATCTGAAGCAATCGCTAGAACTACCATTTAGAAAGAAATCTAATTATGTTGCAAGTATTTAATAAATTTGTTATTGCATATGCTATACACCTGGTTATACTACGTATTCCTATTTTGTATGACTTGTATTCCGGTCCTCAACACAGCCGCACATCCTCAGTCCTCACCTAGTTTTATATAAAGTAGGGATGCTAAGACCCAAGCCGAATTTATATATAAAAAATAAAAACTAAAAAAATATCAACTTGCTGTTGCACTATGAAGACCAAAAAAAAAAGCAGTTGTACATTGCGATCAAAATTGATAACATGATCTTGAGCAATATTTCCAAAAAACGCGGGGATGCTAATACCCAAAACGACTTTAATTCTCGGACATTAACTATATTCATCGAAAAGATTGTCAAACAAAGGATTGTTGTATCAAATTCGAATTAAGGAATTTCGTAAACACACTCACCCGAATAGAAAAATCCGAAAGCTTGAATCAACACAAACGGATCGAACTTTTTGGTTCGATTCTGATTCGAATATTTAGAATATGAATCCGAATAAGAATTTTTTTATTCGAGAAATATCCGAATATGGATATGGAATTACAATATTCGATCGAATATTAATCGAACTATTCGATTCGAGTCATTTTATTTATTTATAAATTTTAATATGAAATATTAGTGGTATGAAAGAGATTTTTAAAAATAAATCAAAGAGTAATATTTATAAATTTACAAGTTTTATTTTATTTCTAATGGTAAAGTGTAGAATTAACTTCCACCATAAATTACAAAATTAATATTTATGTGTAAATAATTTACTTTGAATAGCTGCATTCATGAAATAAAATGGAATGATGAAGAACAAAGTTTTAAGCAATTGTACAATATCTAAGGTTTTTTCCACCCTCAAAGGGAGTGCCAATACATAGAATTACAATTCAATATATATTATAAAATATATTCGTTAATATAATATTTATTTTTTTATTAAATGTAAAGAAAAATACTCAAATATAATAAATATTCGGGTACTCGAGTATTTGATCCGAATATTTCTGAATACGAAAAAAATCGATCTTATGATTCGATAAATATTCATTTTTTCGGTTGTCATCCGAATACAAATATAATATTGTGGTATTCGACTCGATTCGATTCGTTTGCAAGATTTGGTCCGTGGGACAGTGTATGACCTTGCAAAGCCACGTTCTAGAACACAATAGGGGATGCACATATAGGGAGATTGTGACAGCCCAGTGATCGCCTGCCAGAGAATGCACGGACAAGGAGCTCCTCAGGCTCTACGAAGGGGTACATACCGATCCGACACCCGAATAGAGGGGATCCGACTGACAATGTATGTCAGGCTAAGAATCGTATAAAGAATTGATAGTACTACTATATCACCAGGTCGACCTATTTTCGGGAGTCCATCCGAAAGAACTTCGAAGTTAATGCTTGATTGAAGCAATCTTAGGATTGACCCCCTGGGAAGTTTGCCAGGGTGCGTGTGAGCGAGACGAAGCACGCTGAAATTAAATGGTGATACACCAGACTACAGACGGAGTGTGGTGGGCCCAACCCCACAAGTCCGGTAGGACGGATGCTATAGTGACACTCGGTATGGGACGGGTTGTTACAGGTGGTATCAGAGCACAACCTCTCGCAGTACGGTGCTGGTTCGGGGACGAACCAGGCGGAAGCTGGTGGCATGTGACACCCGGGGCCGATGAGGGCGGGGAGTGATCGCCGGTGCCAGAGAGTGCACGGACAAGGAGCGGCTCCTGGCAGGCTTCTAGGCGAAGGGGTACATGAACGAACCGATCCGACACCCGAATGAGAGGGGATCCTGTGACTGACAATGTATGGGCGTTCAGGCTAAGAAGTATAAAAGAATGATAGTACTACTCATATCACCAAGGTCGACCTACCTTTTCGGGAGTCCATCCGAAAGAACTTCGAAGTTAAGCGTGCTTGACTTGAAGCAATCTTAGGATGGGTGACCCCCTGGGAAGTTTGCCCAGGGTGCGTGTGAGCGAGGACGAAGCCGCTTAAATGGTGATACAGTGGGGCCAGACTATCAGACGGAGTGTGGTGGGCCCAACCCCACAGTCCCGGTAGGGACGGATGCTATAGTGACACTCGGTATGGACGGGATGTTACAGAGATTTATGCCAGACACATCTATTCATTTCCTTGTTCATACTCTATATTTATCAGAACACCTTACGTTAATACACCACTTCCTCACAAGTTCATCGTTACTTAAATACACCACTTCTCACCAGGATATCTAGCAAGCAAGACATCATTTATTTCATGGACAAAATCATTTCTTGTAGTTAATATAGCTCTTCTAACGAATGAATTAGGCTTACTATTATCTTCAATAGCTGGAAATACTGTGTTTATCAACTTATTTAAGGAGGTTTCATCATCTTCAAAGTGATGTTCGATTTCAGTGGAACCTGAATCTGATTGTTCTCATCGGCATATTCATTTCCGTTGCCAATGTTCAACAAATACGAAGAGAATTGAGGATCAAGTACCGCTCGCATATTTTGGTGGAGTTTTACTTTATCCATTTTATTCCATAAGGCGACATTACAATTGAAGCATCAATGATGTCTTCTTTGCTACCTCTTGCCACAACTGGTAGTGTCTGAGGGAAGTCGCCCCCAAAAACAACAATCTTGCCACCAAATATATGATTTGAATCCGTAATATCTCGCAACATTTCGTCGAACTTCTCGATAACACTGCGCTTTGCCATTGTGGCTTCATCCCATATAATTAGTTTTGCTATTTTCGTAGCAAATATGCCAGTGTACTTTGTTTGCTTATATTACATGAGTTCGAGCCATTTCATCCAATGGAATTTTAAATCTTGAATGGGAAGTACGTCCCCCAGGAACTAGGAAGTAAGGATGCGGCTACTCCTGAAGTTGCCGTAGCTAGAGCTATTTGTTCTGAAGATCTTATCGTACCAAGTAATGCTTTATAAAGAAATGTTTTCCCGGTGCCCCCAGGACCATCAACAAAGAATACCCTTGGTGAGCTATGATTGACGTGATGCATTATCTTATCATAAGCAATGCGTTGTTCTTTATTTAGTCTTCTAAATGCTAAAATATCTTCCTCGGTTTCGATAATGTTTTGTTCAGTCTGTAATTCCTTTGTCAAATTAGTAGAAGAATTAACTTCTACGTCGTCGCTTAGGAAGGGAAAATCTTCTATTCTTTTGCCCATAGAATAAAGATTGTAAACGATAGAATCAAATGTTTTAAGTTTTTCTAATTCGGGCCTAAGTGTCTTGTCTCTTCTAAAATCTTCGGAGAGATATTTTCGATCCATAGATCTTTAGGATTACATGGTGAGCAATAAATGAGTAACGTCGCAAACAATTGTCGTAAAGCAGAAGGCATCAAGTACGAGATACTTTCTGCAAGACATTCCTCGCATGAATTATTGTTTTCCATTAATCCAAGCATTTGTGCAGCTTCCCTGAAAGTATTGAGCTTTTGACCTCTAACCGTTCTTAAGTGTGCGATAGAAGTTGGTCCCCTATGATGCATTAACAATAACCTTAGGTAAAACCTTTCTCCTTCAAATGGATGACACGTTAATATATGCCCAACTACAGTTTGTTTTCTGCGCGGCCGAGTAGGGTGCCAGGTAAAATATTCTGGGAACTCGACGTATAAACAATTTCTGGATCTTGCATGGTCATCATGCGCATTCATGTAGAAGAATTGGGTCAACATTGTATGTTTTATTGTTTGTTCGCTTAGAAGTGTTTGTAGTTGTTGATCACTGGAAAAGGATATTGTTTGTTCGTTATCTAGATGAACGGGTAAAGATATGACATAAGGATGCACTTGGTTAAGCTCAAAGCCAAAAATTCTCCACATGGCTTCGGGTGCTGATATCCATCGTGCACGTTGAAAATTCTTTATTTCATCAAATACTGGTCCATTCTCATCTGTGGTCAATGTATATAGGATTCTATCATGGCCTTTGTAGATATATTTGTAGATATACTTTATAGCATGGATGGTTGAGCATATCTCTACGTTGATGTGACAATTAACTTTTGCCAATAAATACGGGTTATATGGTACAATCCAACGATTATCAAGATGTGCCCCTCTTACGTCAACAGAACAGCCATTATCTCTACGACGACATGTTGGGTAACAATTGTCTCCGTACTTGGTCACTTCTGAGAAATCTTTTGGATATTTAAACTTGCAACCATTTTCATTCTTCATACATGCGCATCTTGGATTTAAGATTCCACAAGGCCCATGTACCATGTGTTTCGTACCAATTTATATAGATAGGACTCCATATTAGGATCAGGCAATTCTGCACATACTATTGTATCAAAAGCTTGTGGAGCAAACATTTTTTATGATTGATTTAGAATCAACAAAAAATGAGCATGGGGCAAACCCTTTTCTGAAATTCGACCACGTAAGCATATGCGATAATGGTACCAAAAATCTTGTTTTGAAATAACTCATTCTTTAGGACTTCCAGCTTCACACGAAATATTCTCGCTACCGCGTCTGGTCTATTTTGTATCTCATCAGAAGATAAGCAAAGTTCTTTTATTTCAGGCCAACTTGGATTCGTAGTTATGGTTAAGAAAATGTCCGGTTTTCCATATCTTTGGACCAATCTCAGAGCGTCCACGTATCTTTTTCGCATGTCTCTGGGCTCACCTATGAAAGACGATGGTAGTATTACACGTCTTCCTACTTCAGAACCCTTCTGACAACCCTGCGTGACACTATCTAATAGACCCTGGTACGCTTCCTTTCTCAAATGACTTTGCATTTCCTCGTTTCTATAATAATCTAACCGTGATGTCTCTAATTTAATGTACATGTCTATTACGTATTGCTGCAAAAGTCTACCAACATGTAACAAATGCGAGCAATCACCATTTCTTACCTGCAACTTATAACAGTAATACTCACGGCATGAAACAGCTCTTTTCCCCGCGACCTTCTCTTTAGAACCTACAAAGCAAATTAAATTTTACATTTTGCAACATAACGAACTATAAAAGTGCAACAATGTTACCATTTGGAAATACCTTGCAGCTCATTGATCAGATGGTCCTCAGTACCTACATTTGTCATAACTTCATTGTCATGTACTTCTTTTGCATATTGTTTCTTATTTCGTCGGCAAAATCGCTCTATTCTTCGATGCCACCCGGGTTCCCCATGTGGGAATATAAGGGATATTGGAGAGGGTCATAACAACCATAATAATGTTTAATAACTTGTGGCCGGCCATCCTTCGGATAAACTTGTATGTGAGGGCTTGCATCATGGTTCCCACTATCCGATTCCAACCATACCCCAGCAATTTGAGACGTTGTTGGTCTATTGAAGACGTGGTCACTAACTGTGGGGTCAGTCTGTAATGTGATTCTGTAGTTGTTTAGATCTGCAAAACTATTAAGGTTCCTAAGGAATTCTGCGTAAGGATTAATTTGCAAGATGTTAACTAATTTTTCGACAACTGATTCTTTGAAGTCAGAATTTGCCAACATTCTATTCGTAATCTCATGTTCGGTATCAAAAAAATACAGTTGGAGGTTTTTCGGGGTTCTATTGTCCGCCGGAAGTAGTTGATTCAAATAATGGTAAAGTTTACCCATTTATTTCAACATAAAGGATTCTGTTCAGGTAGTAAACTTTACAAACTACAAGTAGTCATTGGTCTTATGTTAGGGCATTTTCGTCACAGACAATTAACACAATTTTTTGTACTCTTTGTTATTGTAGGATGGGATAATGATATTCATCAGTTCTTACTTTGAGTTTGTCCGAATTCGAAACTTTCTCAAGTCACAGGGATCATCCTTCTGCTTGTTTAGAGAGTAAGTGTATTGCTTTTTCTAATTTTTTTGTTACATTTTCGAAAAAATTAACCCGAAAATGTATGTTCGTCGTAGATACATAAAACGAAACGAAATATCTCGGGGCGAGGCGAGTTCTCCAGGGGAGAGAAGAAAATCATTCTCTACACAGAGAGAGCCCACCTCTATTACAGATACAAGGTTTTTTTTCCAATCTCTCTCATTTTCCACCTAATTGAATTGTTGTTCTTTCTTTTTTCCTTTCTCTATGCATATTTTTTCGATCTCACATTTTACGTTTATCCATTACAGATTCGCGGCGTTAAAAATTTGATATTTTATTCTCTGCCTGAGAGAAAGGAATTCTACCCCGGGGTAAATTATGCTCTTCTTCTTCTCGACAAATAAGATAAGATTATGATCTATGAATAGTTTACGGTATTAATTTGTCTGCTCAGATTGTTAACTTGCTGCAAGATATCTCCATATCTTCACGTATCCAAACTCAATTGTTCACTACTATTGACAACAAATAAATATTTATTCACCCCCTCTAAACGTGCAAACCGATCCTAACAAGTGGTATCAGAGCGTGTTACTTGATATTTTCTGTACTAACCATGTCCTTTTCAGATCCAAATTTAAAATTATAACTATCCTTATTATCATTCTACCACAAAAATATGTAAAACTACAAAATTTCAGTAATATTATCTTAAACTAACATAAAATTTTTAATAATTATATTTTACCAAACTCATTTTTACCAAACTAAGTTTTAACTTATTATCCAAATATATTATTAAAGAAATAAATAAAATGAAAATAAACGTAATCTAACTTACACTTCCCACGTGATTAAATAACATTTTATTTATGCGTTAATACTACTTTTCAAATATTAAGAAAAATAATAATTATTATAATAACAATAACATAGTCTAGTTGAAAGTGGAATCTTTTATTCACATCGAAATTTATTCTATACAAGTTAAATTTTTTATCGTTAAAAAATGAATTGTTATAATTATTAGTAATTATCTTACTAACTTAAACTAATAACTGTGAAAATATTGTAATTTGAAAAGTTTTGTGGTGAAAAATGAAAAGAATAATAGTTTTATAAAAAGTTATTAGTTTTGTAATAGTTTTAAAACTCAACTAGTTTTGTAATTAGATTACCAAAGTAACACTATTTACGTAATTATCTTGGAGGAAGAAGACGACGATTGAACTGAACCATGTAGGGTTTCCAAATTTCGGATAAAACCGAAAAAACCAGCCGAACCGAAAAGAACCGAACTGAATTGTAACAAACCGAACCAAAACCAAATTAAAATGGTTCGAATATCGGACTAAGCATACATAAAATCGAAAACAGAAAAATCGAACCGAAATTATCATACTACATTAAAATAGAAAAATATTAAAATCATTTGTTTTTCCTCCCATAAGGTAAACAACATAGTAAATATAATTTCATTGTTATACTTTTGTCCATTTTTAGGTGAATGTTTTCCTCACCAATTAAATATTGTTTTTCTTCCAAATAATTTGTAGCATCTTCAGATGAATGTTTTTATATTTTAAGTTAGATTTTGTTCCATTTTCATGTTGTTTTTTTTTTTTCGGACCTTTGAATTGTTTTTGCTACATGACACGTTCCATAAATCCTCTTTGTTTCGTAGTAACCATAAATTGTTTTATGTATTTTCAGCTCATAATATTTTTTTG
>JAPQWV010002870.1:0-49000 GCA_027422505.1 Craterostigma plantagineum | reverse complement strand
TGAGGAAGACGAAGTCAAAAAGGTACTTGGGGATTTTAAAAAATATTTTTAAGGTTATAATTCATCTTTGTAACTCGCGTGTGAATTCAACCTCAAATTCATAGACTTGGAAAGATTCTTTTGATCACCAGGCTTGTAACTTCACTTGAGAGTTTAAACTATTAAGAATAATGCATCATAGAGATTCTTGCATGCACTTCGAATGCAATATTTTTCTACTATACCCCATACAAAGCAACAAGTTGTTATAAAGAAATTAGATATAAAGTTCTTTATGTATATATATATATATATATATAATATATATATATAATATATATATATATATATATATATAGCAAAAAGAAAAGAGCTGAAATGGATAAAGTATGATGTAGCAGAGAATGATTGCCTACGACAAACAATATAATCTGAAATAAAGCCAAGATTTAGTGGAATATTGCGATGTATTGTAACAGAAAACAACAATAGGAATGGATAAGTGATCGGTGGTTGATTCTAAAAGGCTGGTCAGAAAGTGGGGGTTGGCAAATATACTAAATATATATTTCTGTTGTCTTGAAAAAGAAAAAAAGTTAAAATTATGATTCATCAAATATAAACTATTTGTAGGAAAAAAAATATGCATAGCAGCATGCTCAAGAGCGGGGCGGTGGGCAAAACTAAAAGCCAATATGTATATTATTCGGTCCATTTGTAATCACTACGTAACTGGACACGAGTGGATCATATGGGACCATCGTTATTTCTAAATTTAAATGGCAAATAAATAAAAACTAAAATAAAAAATTTAAGTATCTTACATGTACATGATAATCTATTATCTATACTCTTATATAATAGGTTTATGGTGGCTATAAACTCTGTCAACTTATTTATAATTTATTCCTTATTGATCGACACGTGGTGTGCTAATGTAAATTGCAAGTGCGACAAGTGATAAATAAAACGAATACGTAATTACTATCACCGACGTGCGATAGGCAGTGGACCTATCGTGTGTAGTGCAGTAAAGTGAGTAAACGAGTATCGAACACGAGGAATAAACTGAGTACTAGTAGTGACCTATCGACTCGATATCTAGCCTAAATAAAATACGCCGATTGTTTTACGAATTAACCTAACAGACCAAACCTAAAGCAACTGGAGATTCAAAGAACACGGCTAACTGGTACGAGAGTTTTCAGATGATAAAGATGTGCTCGGGATTCGAATCCCGCTAGGTACTATCGGCTAAGACAATGAATTATCGTTCCTACGTGATTCTTGACTAAATCGCAGTAATTTCCTACCCGCTCGCGAGTTTGCTGTCGCCCTAAACGCTCGCGGGGATCTAAGATTCAGTAATTACTAACGGCGAGGACCGAGTATTTGATTCGCCCTAACTCGAATCCTATCTTCTATGAACGGCCTAATCGTTATTTAGCTGTCGCCCTAAATGATTTTCCACACGATCACTTTAACACATAGACATATTAAAGCAACGAAACAACTTCATATAACGATAAATAGTCAAAACACAGAGTCACGGTAATTATATGTCTTACTACGAAATAACCTAGCGTTCATCTACTCCCAAACACATAGGAAAATTAGCTACTCATAATTGAAGGAAAAACAACGAAAGAAATAAGAAATAAAGGCGAAGAATTCATGATCTTTCCTACTGATGGATCTGAGATGGTCTCGTGGAAAGATCTTCGTTCTTCGTGCAATTCTGCGTGGAATTCATGGTTAATCCGTCTCTTGCGCTCCGGGACGTATTTCCCTGTTCTTTTTGGCTCTTTTTCGTCTCTGGAGGATTTAGGGTTGATACCTGGTAAGTATCCCCTCTTTCTGAGTCGAATTCGGGCTTTTATACGGATTTTCGTAATGGTCACGGCTTGGGACATGGGCCATCACTGCCGTGACCATCACCGACTCGACTTTCTTTGCGTACTGCCATGTGTCACGGCCAAGTGCATAGAACGTCACGGCCGTGACCATCTTCGGCCCAACTCTGCCCAACATCACGGCCTAACGCACTATACGTCACGACCGTGACGATCTTGTATTGGAACTCTTCGCTCACTGCTCTACGTCACGGCCACGTGCAATAGAGGTCACGGTCGTGACCGAATCGTTGGTTGGCTTCTTTCCCTCGTCACGGCCGCATGCACTGTGTGTCACGGCCGTGACCGACACCAGTTTTCGTCGTCTTCGCGCCGTTTTGTCTCGTTTTCGCTCCTTTTCGCCCGAAACTTGTCCTAAGGCCTTGTAATACCAAAATAAGTAGAAATAGGGTTAATAAGTGCACAAGATGACTACGAAAATTCTATTATGAGCCAATTAAATACTACGATAAAGGTACTACAATACGTTTATCAAACCTCCCCACACTTAAGCATTTGCTCGTCCTCAAGTAAATTAAAAGTCAGAGAAGGCATCAAAAAGGATAACAACACAATTGTTCGCAACTTATCATCGTAGCTAGAAATCACAATGGAATCAAGCAAACAATCGTGAATAATGCACTAATGGTCGGCACCTATCGACCTGAACTTCCTTAGCACTGCTAATCGAGACCCATACCTCACATGGATTCACTCAATTCACTCAAGTGTATAAGCTAGCATATAGTGAGTCACTCAGTTCGTGCACTAGTCCAACCTGTTAGGAAATATTTTGTAGTGTTCAATTTCATTGTATTATCTTTGTTGATTTGCTTTATTAAACTTTGGGCTAGCTCTTAATTGGGTTAGTTCTTAGTTATTCATGTAATGGGCCTTCACAAGAGGCCCACCTATTATATACCAACTTGTGGTATAAATAGAAAAACCCTAACACATAGTTAGGTGTGCTTGTGTGTGAAGATCAAATAAACAATTTTAGAGTGAGAGAGTCTCCTCAAGAACACCACCAAGCCCCACACGCCCCGAACCTAAATCTCGATCTTTAGGCGTGTTTAATCCGTCCGAAGTCGTATTGTTGGTGAGATCTCGGGACCAACAATTGGTATCAGAGCCCAACGCGACCGGATTTGCTTGTTTTGAGCGAGATTTGAGTGAAAAATTGCATGAAAAATTATTTTCGTCACTTTCAGTTTTTGGGCGATTTCGAACTCGTTTTGTTGTTTTTAGACATCCCAAAGGTTGATTATGTGTTTAGGAATGTTTTTCTGATGTTTTGGAACAAGTTTCGTCGATTTTGAGTGAGATTTGAGCGAAAACGAGCCATTTTTCTGGAAAAAGTCGCGCAGCTATGGAACAGTAATCTGTGTTCTTGGCCGAGAAATTTTCTTACCGAGAAAATTCTTAGCCGAGAAAATTTCGCAGACCGAGAAACTTTCGCTGCCCGAGAAATTTTCGCATCTACAGGCCGAGAAATTTCGCAGGCCGAGAAATTTTTCCGAGAAATTTCGCTGCTACAGCATGTGAAGCCCCGCGAAATTTTCATACACTTCACTTCATCATACATATTTTCGCATCTTCAAAATTTTTCGCAACCACAGTGATCCAAAAATTTCAACTTCACTTTTTCGCATCCTCACTATTTCGCATCATCACTTCACTTCCATATCATTTGAGAAAATTCAAACTTGCGAAATTTTTGCTACTTGAAAACTCTTTCTACCTGCGAAAATTTAATACCGTTTTTAGAACAAATTTTCACCGCGAAATTTTTGGAATACATGCGAAAAATTTGCACAACTGCGAAATTTCTTAACTTGCGAAAATTTTCCATACTTGCGAAATTTTACTCAATCTGCGAAAATTTCTCACGACGTGTCTATGTGCTATAACTTGCGAAATTTCCTTATTTTCGCGACTCACTCTCACAACGAAATTTCTCGGGACAACATCTTTCGCACATTTTCACACCATTTTTTTCGCACCCCCCGAGAAATTTGCACCCAACCTTTAAACTTGATCCAAACACACCTTTTAGCTTCAAATCTTGCAAAAAATCACTCTTTAAAAATTGGATAGAGAAAAATTTTCTAAGCCCATTGGACTTTGTCTATTTTACACTTTTAAAATTTTCCGAAATAAATTTTTCTGGGCCAAAATTTTCGGTATAGACGACGTTTTTTTTTTTGTGAAATTTTGAAGGCAAATCCAAAACGCGGCAACGATCATCGTACCCAACAATCGACCTAGGACGGTATTGGCACATTATAGAAAAAGTTTAGGTCACCCCCAAACTTTTCGGAGCGGAATTTCCAAATGCCAATTTCACCACCCCAGCATGTATGGTACCCGGGTTGCTCCACATACATGACTGGTACACGACGTGAGCAACCACTCCCCGGCATGAATGGTACATGGGTTGCTCCACATTCATGACCGGTATGCACTGCGAGCAACCAACCCCATCATGCACGTTACACGGGTTGCTCCACGTGCATGAAGGGATGTCAGAGAAGCGAGCAACCATCATGACTTCTGTACAAATTCGTGCAGAACCCGGACCTACAAAGAAGGGTTGACAAGAGATCAACCAACCATCAGTGGGCGCGCCATCCAATCTCGATGCTTAGACGATGTGGATCTCATGTTCCAGACTCCACCGTCCACCCACTGCCATCCATTCCACCATGGTGCGCTACATGGAGACGTCCTAAGCCACCGTGATCCTCTTTACGCCCTCACCACCACCACCACCTGACGAGTCTCAGAAGTGTCTGATCAACAGTTTTGGGCCACCCTCGTCGACATCACTCGTGGTCGCCTTTCAACGCGATCACGCCACGCCACCATAGTTCCCATGGATTAGTGAAACCCCCCTGATCCTAACCCAGGAACGAGCCTACCCTAGCCTCTCTAGTCTAGGTCTAGGTCGCGCGACATCCTCCTCCACGCAAAGATCCAATCAACGATCTCGGGAGGATGACGTAAGTCGCTTGCAGGAGTTGCGAACCAACAACGACATGATCGCACTTCTCTATCATATCTCACCACAACCCGGACCTCGCCCATAGGTACAGGAGACGGCTCGTTCGTTTCCCGAGTAGAAGTCGCGGCATATGGTCCAACCGCGCAATTAACCCCTCCCAACCACTCAGCTATCCTTTCACAGATAGCTGTTTCATTTCGCACAAGAGGAACCACGTTAGCCATCACCGCCCCACTTGGAGACGGTTGATGTTGAACATGCAGTGCCCCGCCTCTCACTGCACCTCTTCCACCCACGTTGAGTCTAGTGTCCTCACCCACCGAAATTTTCCACTTTCTAGGACACAAACACTCTTTACGCATCGCGGGTTCTTCGTGAACTTGCCCGAACGCTTGATGACGTCCTTGTGACCGAGAGCGGAAGACCCACGATAGCCACCCTCACCACAACTGTCGATGGGCCACGGATACGAGCTTGTCTCATCGTCCGTGCGAACGGAAAGCCTTTGTGGCTCTCCGGTTCTTTTTGTCCTGTGCAAACAGGCGGCGCATCGGACACATGTTTCGATGTTGTGACGACGGAGCGTCTTTGTGACCCCCGTCTGGTTAGTTACCCCGTTCGTGATGGAGCCCCGACTCATAGCAATCAGCGAGGAACTTACACATTCCATGCCGCGCTCAACGAGGATCTATGAAGGAAAAGGTCCCATCACCGACACCACTCCACCACGCCTACGCTTACGCCACCACATGCTGCTCCGCCTCTTCCAAGTTTCGAAATGAACTTGGAGGAAAGTCAAATGCTGCTACTCCTGAGAATCCCACTTGATTGCCTCACTCACACCACACCACACCATCATCACCACCATCAACACCAGAGGCAGACTCGTCCCACGGACGACGTGACGATCCCGAAGACGGAGATCATCTCAAGGGGGAGTAAAGGAGAAGAAATGAGTTGAAGATCGTACAGTAGCATCAGCAGCAACCATCATCCACGCCACCTCCACCAACTACGCCCCGCCGGAGGCTTCCACTACCTCCGCGCACATTCCTATGTGTCAAGCTATTATGTTCATAATGGAACACTCGAAGGAGCCATGGCACATCTCATCCACCACATTCCGCCACCACTGCGCTGACCACTCTGAAGACCGGGCTCCCTACTCTTGAAAGTCACATTTCAATAGAGCCTTGGCACATTTTTTTTACGCCCCACGCCTACCTTCTTCTGGAGCCAGACGAGTCATCTTCGAGGCCGAACCAGACAACTTCCATTCAAAGACGACAAATCCGGCGCCAAGAAGAAGAAGATTGGAGAATCTTAACAAGTGAGTCCTAGCCGAGCCATCAATGCCGCCGCAAGAAGAGGAGATATCCCTTGTAGGGGGAGTTTGCTAGGAATCGAGATCTCCAATATGCCCAACAAAGATATCCCGCGCTGAACTGAAGATTGAACACTAAGGGGGAGATTGTTAGGAAATATTTTGTAGTGTTCAATTTCATTGTATTATCTTTGTTGATTTGCTTTATTAAACTTTGGGCTAGCTCTTAATTGGGTTAGTTCTTAGTTATTCATGTAATGGGCCTTCACAAGAGGCCCACCTATTATATACCAACTTGTGGTATAAATAGAAAAACCCTAACACATAGTTAGGTGTGCTTGTGTGTGAAGATCAAATAAACAATTTTAGAGTGAGAGAGTCTCCTCAAGAACACCACCAAGCCCCACACGCCCCGAACCTAAATCTCGATCTTTAGGCGTGTTTAATCCGTCCGAAGTCGTATTGTTGGTGAGATCTCGGGACCAACACAACCCCTACCATAGGCTTGCAAGCTAATCGCATATCTACTACTTAGAGTGGCAAGTATAAATCTGAGGGTCTTTTCGGGTCGAACGGGTCAAATAATACTGACTTGACAAGCATAGATACTGCACACGTAATCTTAAAGCTAGGACACATAGCGAAAATTCAAAGAACATAGCATGATCAAATTGCAAGTCACATGCTCCAACATAAGACTCAACATTCTCGCTCTGAAATCCTAGACTTTTCTGCCCGACCCTCTCAACTCAGTACCCTTTAATTTTCTGCCCTTTCACCTTAATTATGCTCTACTTTTGTGCACTGCCCTTATTTCCTA
Source organism: Craterostigma plantagineum (assembly GCA_027422505.1). Classification (NCBI taxonomy): domain Eukaryota; kingdom Viridiplantae; phylum Streptophyta; class Magnoliopsida; order Lamiales; family Linderniaceae; genus Craterostigma; species Craterostigma plantagineum. Next base: position 41,981 of record JAPQWV010002870.1, on the reverse strand, counting down.
AAAATATCAAGGTTTGGCTTTTGTCGCAAAGAATACATCGTCACAGCGAATGCCGTGTACCTAGGGATACATGTTACCAAAACCTATATCTTGCCAAAGGGTTATGGACAGGCTTATGAAAGGGATCGGGTTATTTCAGAAAACGGTCAAGTAGGATCGAGTCATTTCACGAATAGCAGAGAAGAACATTAAATCAGACATTGAAACAGTAACTCTCAAGTTCGACTTCTGCTCTATTCTAATCAACTAATGTTCAGATAATCTCTGGAGGCTTATTCGGGTCACTGGCTCTTATAATTTACGAGGAAAACAAACGAATAGGCTCATGCTCAAAGTGTCTAACTAAGGCGATTAGTCATGGCAGGGAAATTTGGTCATGGACTTAATTCCTAATGCCCTCATCATCTTCATCCCAAGGCACAAGAAACAGTGTCAATACGTATCAGGCAAGCAAGTTCTAGAGAGACTAGACTAGGCACGTCACACAACCAGGAAAATGAGCATAAGCTCGTCAGACTCAAACTCTCACAACGAAACAAGGGTTATGTGTACGAATCTCTCAAAGAAGCGCTATATCTATTAAAGTAGACACGATTCAATCAATCATGCATATCCTAATTGCCCACAAAATTTCATGTCATGCAATTCAACTTGAGATAAGCGCAAAGAAAATCATGCCTGAGTTCAATAATTCATTACTTTCTACCGAAATTTATAGCTCATGGACACGTCATAAAAAATTTTTATTTCACGTAAATTCTCAACCTAAATTCCCCTCCCCACACTTAAGACCTACGTTGTCCTCAACGTAAAAAGGATAAAAGGAAAAGTAAAAAGAACGAGACTCCCCTGACGAATAAGTGACGTCGTCGTGAAGTAGTAGTGACTGAACGCGTGAAGGTCGTCTCGTAACTCGTTATGCATATCCTGGCCTAGCTAAAGAGAAAATTAGACGTAGAAAGTAGAATCGTCATAGATTAACTATAAACATAGTTATAAGCATCAAAGTTAGAAACAAAATAAGCATTCACACATGCGACCACTCAAGCTAACGAAATGTCTGTAGAAAAGAAAGGGAAAAATCACTAAGGTGGTGGTGGCGGCGGCGAGGGTGGTCTCGGGCGAAGGAAGGACATCGACTGCTGTGAAAACTTGAGCGCCGTGTCCATGGCTTGTAGGGCCTGGTTATAGTGCTCTAGCTCTTCTTGGTACCGATGGTGGGCTTCCTCGTTCCGGCGCTCGTACTCCTCCTGTTGGCGCCGGGTCTATTCGTTATAGCGCATCGCGTCGGCGTTCATGCGCATTATGTCCTGGCGCAGTGCTTCGAGGTCCGCTGTCGACGCGTAGGGGGTGATGCCGGATGACTCGCCATGGTGGTAGCCGGAGGAATAGGAAGGCCCGGTGTCGTGTCTGTCTCCACTGGGTAAGGGCCTTCGATGTAGAGCTGGTCGGCGGGGACGTCGACGTGGTCCGTTTGGCCACGATACATCTCGTGCCAGACGTACACCTTGTTCGTGCGAGTCCAGGTGGGTGCCTTCACGAGCATCTTCATCTTCACGAGCATCTCCTCGTTCAAGGGGTTGCGCCCGCCGACTACCTCCATCTCGGGTGCGTTCGCTGGCCACAGTCGTAGTCCCCGGACGACTTTCGTGATGAGTGCTCCCACGGCGATCTTGCCATGGCTTGTTGCTTCCGCCTGAGCACCAAAAGCACGGGCTAGCGCCATTCTCAAATGAACCCGTTCGCCTCTGCATCTTAGTTAGGTAAAAGAGACCACGGAGGGTGATTGCTCCGTGCGACTCGCCCCTCGGTGTGAGCTTGGTGGTGAGGAGGCGGTGGATGTAGCGCAGTCCTGGGCTCCAGAGCGCCGACGCTTTCGAGGTCTTCGGGCTGAATTCTGGCTTGCCTGGTCGCGCGATGTCAGCCCAGCAAGCGAGTCGACCTCCCGGTTGCCGAAAGTAGAGCGTGTAATAGAGGTCCGGGAATGGTCCGTCGTGCCCGAAAAATGGTATGGCTACTCCAAATGCATGGCAGAAGTCGTCAACCTTCACTATATGTTCTTCGTTGAATGCCCGGAAGTTGACTTTGCTAACGCCATACTCCTCGTGAGAGAAGGTGGAAAGGAACTCCAAGGTGAGTTCCTTGTACGCCGGTTCGTCGACGTTGAAGAAGGTGGTCCATCCACTGAGTGAGAGGTACTACGCGACTTGCTGGTCGATGCGGTGCTTCACCAGCGTATCGTAGTCCATCTGGTCCATGTGGATGAACTCCACGGCCTTCAGTTTGTTGTACCGTGCCGTCTGAGCCTCGTCAGTGAATTGACCCATGGCTTCTAGCAGTGTAGGCGGGGATCCGCGTCGCCTTTGACGAAGGGGCGAACGCGAGGCCGGGTCACGTTGAGCGGTGTTACGGTCTCGACCCATAGTACCTGGAAAACGTAAAAATTACGAAGGCAGCTTGACTCGACCAATAGTAGCAACTAAATAGATACATGCATATGCAATAACTCATGAAAGGCTCAAAGTGGCATTTGATCAAACATGTAATGGGCACGGCAATATTAACATTTCAAGCTAGATAAATAAACCATTAAACGCATTGCTAAACTTCAAATGAATAACAAGCTAGATGAACCACAGAAAGCAATAAGTTTCGCCACCAATTTGCAAAAATCCCCAAATTTTGAAATTAGGGTTCCTCATTCCAAATCAAAATTAATGAAAGAAATCAATAAATTAAGCATACCTAACTGGCTATTAACATGTATCTAGCATAAACGAGCAAGAACACCACGAAATTAGTCCCAATTTTGAAAAGCTCCAAATTTGAAATTAGGGTTCGTCGTAGAAATTCGAATGGCTAATTTAACGAAATAAGCATGCCCATAGTGATAATAACGCGTAAAGAACATGGAAATAGCATATCATACCGTGGGAGTAGCGAATTCGACGAGATCCCCAAATTAAAACGAAATAGTGCAAAAGAAATTTCATACCTTGCAGTTTAGACGAGATTAGTGAAAAATCATGAGGTTTGGGTGGTGGTTCGCTGGATTTGGGGGGCGGCGGCGGTGTTGGGTGGTAGATGGAGGTGGTTTTGGGTGGTGATGGGGAGGGGAGAAGAGGAAATCGCGAGAGAGAGGGAAAGAGAAAAGAGGGAGAGAGAGAAAAGGAAAAAAATGGGTTTTCTACTTAAATTCGTCTCTGTCACGGCCGTGACCTATGGATGGCCGTGACATGTGGCAGCGCCTGCCTCTCTCGCTGTCACGGCCGTGACTCAGCCGACTCTGTTTTTTTTTAATATTTTGTTATTATCAAAAATATTTTGTTTGTTTGTTTTCTTTATTTATTTGGCCCGTAAGAGTCACGGCCGTGACAAGGGGCGGAGGCTTCCACTGTCGTCGGTCACGGCCGTGGCGTCTTAAGCCGTTGGCCGTGACAATGGGCAGTGTGCTACTAAAGCTTCGTCACGGCCGTGACAGCTTAAGCCGTTGGACGTGACACTTTTTTTTTATAGAAACATAAATGAAAATACCTGGGTTGCCTCCCAAGAAGCGCTTACTTACTGTCTTTAGCCGGGCGTCTTTTCGTTCGCTCAAGTCTGGAAGTCCAGATATAGCACTTCCTTTTCGCTCACGTCTTCCTCGCCTGCGTGATAGTGCTTCAACCTGTGGCCGTTCACCTTGAAAGTACCCTGCTCCATACCTGAAATCTCAACAGTACCATAAGAAAAAACAAGAGTAACGGTGAACGGTCCCGACCAACGTGATCTAAGCTTGCCGGGAAAAAGCCTAAGTCGAGAGTTAAAGAGGAGGACTTTGTCCCCTTCCTGGAACTCCCGCTTTTTCCTAATCGTTTTATCATGATAGGCTTTGGAGCGTTCTTTATACATGCGGGCGTTATCGTAGGCCGATAAACGCCATTCATCTAACTCATTGATTTGGAGTTGCCGCTTTCCGCCGGCTTCTCCTAAATCAAGATTCAAAGACTTGATTGCCCAATATGCCTTATGCTCTAGGTGACACGCCTTCCCATAGACTAATCTATATGGTGTGGTGCCTATGGGTGTCTTGTATGCAGTCCTATATGCCCAAAGTGCATCGTTCAACTTATTCGCCCACTCCCTACGGTTCCCTTCTATAGTCTTCTCTAGAATGCGTTTCAACTCACGGTTCACTACTTCGAGCTGACCGCTAGCTTGGGGGTGGTATGGGGTTGATAGGCTGTGTCTAACACCGTAACGTTCTAACGTGTGTGCAAACTGGGTGTTACAGAAATGTGTACCCCTATCACTAATAATGCACCTAGGCGCCTCAAACCGTGAAAATAATGCTCGCAAAACCTAACGACTACCCTAGCATCATTCGTAGGTAAGGCTTGTGCCTCGGCCCACTTAGACACATAATCGACAGCGACTAGAATATACTTATTATTATACGAGCTAGGGAACAGACCCATAAAATCTATACCCCACACATCAAAGATCTCACAGACCAAAATGAAGTTCTGGGGCATTTCGTCGCGTTTAGAGATATTACATGCGCGCTGACACTGATCACAAGTGTCAACGTACCTTTGGGCGTCCTTGAAGATCGTGGGCCAGTAGAATCCGCTTTCCAACACCTTCTGAGCGGTTCTGTTGGCTGCGTAGTGCCCTCCGGTCGGTCCGTTGTGGCAATGCCTAAGGATCTGTGTCGTCTCTGGAGCAGCAACGCATCGTCGTATCACCTGGTCTGCACATCGCCTGAAAAGATATGGGTCTTCCCAAAAGTAGTACCTCAACTCAGAAAAGAATTTCTTCTTTTGCTAACTGGTGTACTCCTTTGGTAGGACCCTCGCAACAAGACAGTTAGCGTAATCTGCAAACCATGGGGTATCGTCACTTACCACCTGTATCGAGTATAGGTGCTCGTCTGGGAACCGATCTGTATCGCCCTTTCGTCCTTGTTATAAATCTCGGACTCCTCTAGTCGAGAGAGGTGATCCGTCGCTAGATTCTCTGCACCCTTCTTGTCTCGGATCTCTATATCGAATTCTTGAAGGAGCAAGATCCATCTGATTAGCCGTGGTTTGGCATCTGGCTTCGCTAACAAGTACTTAAGAGCAGAATGGTCAGTAAAAACAATAACCTTAGATAAGATAAGATATGACCTGAATTTGTCGAAGGCGAACACGATGGCTAACAACTACTTTTCAGTGGTCGTGTAATTGGCATGGGCTACGTCTAACGTCTTACTCTCGTAGTAAATCGGCCTGAAATGGTTGTCCTTGCGCTGCCCTAACACGGCCCCAACTGCATAATCACTAGCATCGCACATTAGTTCAAAGGGCAGCCTGGGTCAGGGGCTACCATAATAGGTGCTGCGATTAGTCACTCCTTAAATAAATTGAAAGCATGTAGACACTCATCATTAAACTCAAAAGGAGAATCTTTTTCAAGTAATCTAGACATGGGTCGAGCAATCTTAGAGAAATCCTTAATGAATCTACGATAGAACCCAGCATGTCCTAAAAAATCCTAATTGACTTCACGTTCGAGGGGACAGGTAATTTTTCTATCGTTTCCAACTTATCTCGGTCCACTTCGATTCCTTTAGAGGAAATCTTATGGCCCAGAACTATACCCTCTCGAACCATGAAATGACACTTTTCCCAATTAAGTGCCAAATTCGTCTCCTTGCTGCGCGCGAGTACGAGCTTTAAATTAGATAAACATACATCAAACGACGATCCGAAAATAGAAAAGTCATCCATAAATACCTCCATTACCTCACCTACCAGTTCGTCGAATATTGCCATCATGCATCGCTGGAAGGTGGCTGGGGCATTGTAGAGACCGAATGGCATCCTTCGGTACGCGAACGTCCCGCACGGGCACGTGAATGTGGTCTTCTCCTGGTCCCCGGGTGCTATGGGGATCTGCAGATAACCTGACAAACCATCAAGAAAACAGTAAAATGAGTGACCGGCTAACTTTTCTAACATCTGGTCAATAAACGGTAAAGGAAAGTGGTCCTTTCTCGTGGCGTCGTTCAACTTCTTGTAATCGATGCAGGCGCACCATCTAGTCACGGTCCTCATCAGAATTAGTTCGTTCTTCTCGTTGGCGACGACCGTCATGCCCCTTTTCTTTGGGACCACTTGGACCGGGCTGACCCATGCGCTATCTGAAATGGGTAGATCATCCCCGCGTCTAGCATTTGATCACCTCCTTCTTTACGACGTCCTTCATATTGAGATTGAGGCGCCTTTGACGTTGAGCGACCGGCTTGTAATCGTCCTCCATGAGGATCTTGTGCGTACAGTAGCTCGGGTTGATACCCTTTATGTCAGATATCTTCCACGCCAAGGCCTTTTTGTATGCCTTCAACACGTCCAAGAGCTGTCCCTTCCGTCCGTCGTCGAGGCTCGATGAGATAATGACTGGTAGCCCTCCATTGCTGCTAAGGAACGCATACTCGAGGTGGTCGGGCAGCGGCTTCAACTCCTGGACCGGTGGCTCCTCGATCGAGCTCTTTTCCTTGTCCTCGGCGCTGCTCTCGTCGATGGCTATGATAAGCTCGTCGACCTCCTCCCCACACTCATCGATTGCCATAATAGTGTGCATGTCCTGCTCGCCGACCTGTGACAGACCTTGCACAGAAAAGAGAAAGTCGTGCTCAAAGACGTCTAAGAAATAACATTTATCATCCTGCTCGTTACTCTTTTTCATCGAATCAGACATATTAAAAGTAACTTTTTCTCCGTCTACTGTCAAGGTTAATGTCCCGTTTCTAACATCTATCATGGTCTCTCCCGTTGCTAAGAACGGTATACCTAAGATCAAGGGGACGTTTTCATCTTCCTCCATGTCTAGAATAACAAAATCGGCCGGAATAACAAACTTATCGACCTTAACGAGGACATCCTAGATAACGCCTCGAGGATACTTTAATGATCTATCAGCTAATTGTAGGCTCATCCTAGTGGGTCGCTGATTGCGTGCGTGTATGTTTAAATAAAGGTTCGTGCGAGTACGTAAAGTAATAGTTAAAACGAATATATTATAACTAGAATCACGCGCAATAGGTAGTGTACCTATCGTTTGTAATATAGCTATAGTGAATATCCGAGTATCGAACACGAGGAATAAATTGATTACTAGTATTAACCTATCGACTCGATATTTAGCCTAAATAAAATAGCAGGATTTGTTTATATTACGAACTAATTCCACAAAGCAACCTAATGAAACAGACGAATAACGAAGGGCAACTAGAAATAATACGAGTGTCTTAAAATGAAAAATATGTGTTCAGGATTCGAATCCCGAAGGGTGTTGTCGGCTAAGGCTACGGAATATCGTTCCTACGTGATTATCGACTAAATCGCAGTAATTTCCTACCCACTCACGGATTTGCTGTCGCCCTAAACGTTCGTGGGAATCTAAGTTTAGCGATTACTAGACGGCGAGGGTCGAGTATTTGCTGTCGCCCTATACTCGAATCCTAACGTCTATGAACGGCCTAATCGTTATTTAGCTGTCACCCTAAACAATGTACCACACATTCATATCAACACATAGACATATTGAGACAAAGAGCAATATCATAGAACGATAAATAGTCGATTACACGTGTTCACGATTATCCTACGCCTTAACTACGACATAAACCAACGTTCATCTACTCCCAAACACACAAGAGGATTAGCTACTCATATTGGACGAAACAACAACGAGATTTAAAGGAAACGAGGATAGAGAACTCATAAAAACTTCCCTAAGAAGTGAATATGGCGTTCCTGAGGTGGAGCTCTCGTTCCTCGATCGTATGAGCGTGCCTACGTTGTCGGATCGTCCCTTGAGCTTCTCTGAATCACGGGGCTGCTTCTAGTGTTCTTCCTTCTCTCCTTTTCTCTAAGATTTCGTCCCTATGGAGTTGTTTTTGAGTTCTAGGAAGAACTACCCTTTTATGCATCGAATTTGGGCCAAAACCCTGAAATTTGGCACGTTCACGGCCACGTAACGGGCCTTCACGGCCGTGACAGATGAATTTAGGCTGACTTTTTGCCATGTTTAAACCCTTCAGGGCTCCTTGCATTCCGATTCACGGCCGTGACGGCAGCTTACCCTAAATATTGACTTTCTGGAACGAGTCACGGCTTCGTACAAAATGAGTCACGGCCGTGAAGTAGTTAAAAATTCCTTCGTTGAGCTCTCTGCCTCTATTCACGGCCTCTCGCATGAGGTGTCACGGCCGTGACACCTAATGTCTTTTCTTATTTGAGCCACTGCCCGCGTTCATGGCCTCGTGAGGTGATATTCACGGCCGTGACACTTCCATCACTGAATTCAGTTGGTTCTGCCAAGATTCACAGGCATGCACACAAGGATCACGACCGTGAATCTTGAAGTAAAAGTCACTGCCCTCGTTCACGGTCGCTTGCATAGAAATTCACGGCCGTGAATTTTCGTTCTTAAGCGTACTGCCTCAGACGGCCCCGTCGAGGTTAGTCACGGCCGTGACGCGTGCCTGATATCTTCATAGTTGGCCATTTTCGCGTCGTTTTCGCCTCGTTTTCGTTCCTCTTCGCTCGATAACCATTCGAACGTCCTACAATATTTACATGGGTGTAAATAGAGCCAATAAATGCATGGTATGACCAAAAATTTCCTATTATAAACCAAATAAACATACCAATAAACGTATTAAAAATACGTTTATCAAACCTCCCCACACTTAAGCTTTTGCTGTCCTCAAGCAAATTAAAAGCAAGAAAAGGATATCAAGATAACGGCACGGCCATTCACAATTCACCAACGCAGATGGAAAACACAAAATGGAATCAAGCAAGCAATTATGGACACTGCAACAATAATAAGCACCTATCGACACGAATTTCCTTAGCACTACTAATCGAGATCCACACTTGCAGGATTCACTCAAATCACTCAGTGTATAGGCTAAAAAATCGGTGAATTGCTAAATTCATGCAATAATCTAGTCTAAACCATATGCTTGCAAGTCAATCACACGTCTACTACTTAAAGCAGTTAGCATGAATCAGAAGGTCTTTTACGGGTTAAATGGGTTCAGATAGTAATGAGGTGGTAGTGGAATCACATATGAGTAGCAGTCGTATCGGTCTTCATGTCATTGTCTAAAGCACGCCAAGGATTAGCCTTTCTGGTTATGCCGTCTTCATTTCCTCTTATTTCTGCTGCGTTCCACTAAGCCTTTCTTCTTCCACGTCTAAAAATGAGAGATGATGTGGAATTCACGAGACTGGAAGATTATCGAAGGAAAGGTTCTTTTCTTTTCTTCACAGCAGCTTATTCTCCTCCTGCTTCACTTCCACAGAATACAATTTCTTTCTTTTTTTTCTTTTCTTTTCTTTTATTCTTCTTTTTTTTTCAACAAACTGTTCGCAATCCGGCGGGCCGTCATCTCTGTGCTTTTCGACTTTGACATTTGACCTTCATTTCCACTTAACTCAGGTTCAGATGATCTATGAAGGCTTTTAGGTCAGAGGGTTATGATATACAAGGTTTTAAGAAATAAAAAGGATTAAGCTCAAAGTGGCTAACTACGGTGATCAGTCGTGGTTGGGAACTTTGGCCGTGGACTTATTTCTTAATGCCTTCGTCATATTCATGCAAAACATACTTCAAGCAATTTCAGTGCGTATCAAACGAGCAAGTTCTAGAGAGACGTAATTATGCACTACTCACACAACCAAGAAAAATGAGCAAAAGCTCGTCAGCTCAAACTCTCACAATGGAACATGGGTTATGTGTGTGAATCTCTCAAAGTAACACTCTATCTATTCATGCTGAAAAGATTAAATCACTGTTGCATGTCTTTATGGCTCACTAGACTCCCTAGTATGCAATCCACTTTGAGATGAACGCAAACAATCATGCCAGACTTCTATAGATTCGATAACCACAGCGCATCATAAAAATTGTCACGTAATTTTCCAACAAAATTCCCCCTCCCCACACTTAAGATGCACGTTGTCCTCAACGTGTAAAATAAATAAAAGGAAGGTAAAAGAAGTTGAAAAGAACGTGACTCCCCTGAAAAAAAATGGCGTGGTCCTGCCTTAGCGTTTGATGTAGTTGAGCATGGTTGTTGCACCTGAGTTTGAAATATTTTGAGTCGTAGTTTGAATTCGTGTCACGTTTCCTGAAAACACTCAAAAGAAAATTAAACGCACAGAGGAAATAATAAAAGATAACAAAATAAGTCATAGTCATCACAAGTAGCATGAGTACTAGACCAACACAAAAGAGTACTAACAGAAAAACATAACATAAACGAAACTAAGGTGGTGGTGGGGAGGGCTGCCGAGGGCGAAGGAACGCCAGTGACTCCTGTAATCGCCGGACCGCGTCATCCATGGCTTTAAGGGCCTTCTCATAGCGCTGTTGCACTTCGCGGTAGCGTCGGTGGGCTTCCTCGTTTCGACGCTCATACTCGTCCTGTCGGTACCGTGTCTCCTCATCGCGTCGAATGGCCTCCTCGTTGTAGCGTAGCATTTCCTGGCGCAATGTTTGAATGTCTGCGACTGACGCATAAGTAGTGACCCCTGATGACTCGCCCTCGTGATAGCCGGAAGAATGGGAAGGTCCGGCAGTGTCTGAACAAACCGGGACTGGTCCCATACCCTCAATTTCCAGTGGCTCGGGGAATTCGGCGCCCAGGTCTGTCTGCCCACGATAGACCTCGTGCTAGACGTAAACCTTGTTTGAGCGGGACCAATTCGGCGCTTTGATCAGCATCTTCATCTTCAGCATCATATCCTCGTTCACCAGGTTTCGCCCACCCACGATCGTCATCTCTGGTGGATTGTCTGGCCACAGGTTGAGTCCCTTGACAACCTTCGTAACAAAAGGCTCAACTGCGAGCTTCCCGTGACTACGAACATCCCTAAGTGGACCCGTTAGCCGCGCTGCATCTTGGCTAAATAGAACAGATCCCGAAGGCCAATTGCGCCGTGCGAGTCGCCTCGTGGTGTGAGCGAGGTCGTCAATAAACGGTGAATATAGAGCAGGCCCGAACTCCGGAGCGAAGACGCCTTCGAGGTCTTCACACTAAAATCGGGTTCACCGGGCCTAGTGAGTTCAGCCCAACAGGCCTGGCGCACCATCGAGCTTGCAAGATAATCCTTGTAATGCATATCGGGAAAAGGTCCTTGGTGCCCGAAAAATGGTACCAGTGCCCCAAGCGCTCGGCAGATGTCGTCTACGTCCACCATGTGGTCCTCATTAAATGCCCGAAACTTGACTCCGTTCATCCCGTATTCTTCGAGAGAGAAGGTGGAGAGGAACTTTAAGGTAAGCTCCTTGTATGCCGGCTCGTCGATGTGAAAGAATTCGAGCCATCCGCTGATGGACACATACCCGGCCACTTGCTGGTCTATGTGATATTTTTCCAGCGTGGCGTGGTCAATTTGGTCGGTTGGGATGAATTGCATGTCCTTTAGCCGGTTGTAACGGGCCTGGTGCGTGTCATCGTCAAACTGCCCCATAGACTCTAGCACTGACATCGTGCGTTGGCCTCGACATGGACGACTCGTTGATGCAGATGAGCGATTTCTACCCATAGTATCTAGAAGTCCAAATGTTAGTTGGCGAGAAAAAGATAATCAATACAGCTCGACTCGACCAACGTAGCGACAAAATTCACAATCCTAAAGAAAGAACATAACAAATTTAAAGTGGCATTTTGTCGGACACATAATAGACGAACTAAAATACTCTTTCTAATTGCAATAATCGGTCAACCAAGCACATTCTTCGACTTCAAACGAGTAATCAACGCTATATAAAGCAGTAAAGGCAACCAGTTCCGTTACAAATTCCAAAATTCCCCAAATTATAAAATCTGGGTTTATCATTTCCAAATCAAAATTAACGGACGAAACAAGAAATTAAGCAAACCCAAGGCGTTCATAGCATAAATCTAACCATAAAGAGCAATACCAACACCAAATTATATCCAATTTTGGAAATCACCAATTCCGAAATTAGGGTTCATCGTATCAAAAATCCCAAATTCATGAATAAATTCACAAATTAAGGGTGCCCATCACCATTCTAGCACGTCGTAACAACGATAAACATAGAAGCTTATCCCAATTTAACAACAATCGACGAAATCTCAAAATGGAAACTAATTAGGGTGAAGCAATAATCATACCTTTGGAGCTTAAAAGATGTTGGATTGTGGGTAAGATTCGGTTTTGGATCTAGCCGGAGTTTGACACGTGGAGGGCGGCACGGTGGTGTTAGGGGTGGAAGAAGAGAGAAATTTTCGAATTGTGTTGAGTTTCGGTGTGAAGGAAACGAAAGGAGTGATGAAATGTGTTAGGAATATTTTGTAGTGTTCAATTTCATTGTATTATCTTTGTTGATTTGCTTTATTAAACTTTGGGCTAGTTCTTAGTTGGGTTAGTTCTTAGTTATTCATGTAATGGGCCTTCACAAGAGGCCCACCTATTATATACCAACTTGTGGTATAAATAGGAAAACCCTAACACATAGTTAGGTGTGCTTGTGAGTGTTTCTATTCTAGAGAGAAATTTGTTTTTGAGCCTCCATCTTATCCTCTCAAGCACCCCACACCATTTGCTTTGATTTCAAGATTATTTGTGTGGTTAATCCATCCTAGGTTAGATTGTTTGGTGTAATAGGGGACCAACAAGTGGTATCAGAGCCCAACGCGACCGGATTTGCGTGTTTTGAGCAAGATTAGAGTGAAAAATTGCTTGAAAAATTATTTTCGTCACTTTCAGTTTTTGGGCGATTTCGACCTCGATTTGTTGTTTTTAGACATCCCAAAGGTTGATTATGTGTTTAGGAATGTTTTTCTGAAGTTTTGAAACAAGTTTCGTCGATTTTGAGTGAGATTTGAGCGAAAACGAGTTGATTTTTCAGGTATAAGTCGCGCGTACACTGTTCTTGGCCGAGAAACTTCATAGCCGAGAAATTTCATAGCCGAGAAATTTTTTTTCTCATGCTGAGAAATTTCATAGCCGAGAAATTTTTTTTCTCAGGCTGAGAAATTTCGAAACCGAGAAATTTTTCACTGCTCTTGGCCGAGAAATTTCGTAGCCGAGAAATTTTTTTTTCTCAGGCTGAGAAATTTCGAAACCGAGAAACTTTCACTGCCCGAGAAATTTTCATACCCGAGAAAATTCTTAGCCGAGAAATTTTTTTAGGCCGAGAATTTCTTAGCCGAGAAAGTTTGCCTATGAAAATTTCGCTGGCCGAGAAACTTTCACTGCCCGAGAAAATTTCATACCCGAGAAAATTCTTAGCCGAGAAATTTTTTTAGGCCGAGAATTTCTTAGCCGAGAAAGTTTGCCTGAGAAAATTTCGCTGGCCGAGAAACTTTCACTGCCCGAGAAATTTTCATACCCGAGAAAATTCTTAGCCGAGAATTTTTTTTTTAGGCCGAGAATTTCTTAGCCGAGAAAGTTTGCCTGAGAAAATTTCGCTGGCCGAGAAACTTTCACTGCCCGAGAAATTTTGCTAAACTGAGAAATTTTTTCAAATCCGAGAAATTTTGCAAAACTAAGAAATTTTTCAAAACCGAGAATTTTCTTTTCCAGGCTGAGAAATTTCTATCCGAAAAATTTTTCAGTTGCGAAACTTTCTCAGTTCACAATTCGTGATTTTTTCGCGGTCTCTCTCACACAGCTGCTTTTTCCTCAACCCGCGAATTTTCAACCTGAAAAACTTTTAAAAAACTGAGAATTGTTTTTTTTTTTTCAAACTGAGAAATTTTTCGGAACTTCAAAGTTTCCGCGACTCACTCTCTCAACGAAATTTCTCGGGACAACATTTTTCGCACATTTGCACACATCATTTTCGCACCCCCCGAGAAATTTGCACCCCGACCTTTAAACTTGATACAAACCGATTTTTGGCTTCGGATCTTGCAAAATCACTCTTTAAAAATACACTTAACGTTTTTTACCACCAAAAATTTCTGGTCCCCCCTTCGGATTAAATAAGTTTTAAAAAAATATATATATTTGGTTGAAAATTTTTTATATCATTAGATAGATTTAAAATAAAAAAAAAATTCCGAAATAAATTTTTCTGGGCCAAAATTTTCGGTATAGACGACGTTTTTTTTTTTGTGAAATTTTGAAGGCAAATCCAAAACGCGGTAACGATCACCGTACCCAACGATCGACCTAGGATGGTATTGGCACATTATAGAAAAAGTTTAGGTCACCCCCAAACTTTTCAGAGCGGAATTTCCAAATGCCAATTTCACTCACCAGCATGTATGGTACCCGGGTTGCTCCACATACATGACCGGTATGCACTGCGAGCAACCAACCCCCGGCATGAATGGTACATGGGTTGCTCCACATTCATGACCGGTATGCACTGCGAGCAACCAACCCCATCATGCACGTTACACGGGTTGCTCCACGTGCAAGAAGGGATGTTAGAGAAGCGAGCAACCATCATGACTTCTGTACAAATCCGTGCAGAACCCGGACCTACAAAGAAGGGTTGACAAAAGTTCAACCAACCATCAGTGGGCGCGCCATCCAATCTTGATGCTTAGGCGATGTGGATCTCTTGTACCAGACTCCACCGTCCACCCACTGCCATCCATTCCACCATGGTGCGCTACATGGAGACGTCCTAAGCCACCGTGATCCTCTTTACGCCCTCACCACCACCACCACCTGACGAGTCTCAGAAGTGTCTGATCAACAGTTTTGGGCCACCCTCGTCGACATCACTCGTGGTCGCCTTTCAACGCGATCACGCCACGCCACCATAGTTCCTATGGATCAGTGAAACCCCCTGATCCTAACCCAGGAACGAGCCTACCCTAGCCTCTCTAGTCTAGGTCTAGGTCGCGCGACATCCTTCTCCACGCAAAGATCCAATCAACGATCTCGGGAGGATGACGTAAGTCGCTTGCAGGAGCTGCGAACCAACGACGAGATGATCGCACTCCTCTATCATATCTCACCATAACCCGGACCTCGCCCATAGGTACAGGAGACGACTCGTTCGTTTCCCGAGTAGAAGTCGCGGCATCTGGTCCAACCGCGCAATTAACCCCCCAACCACTCAGCTATCCTTTCGCAGATAGCTGTTTCATTCGCACAAGAGGAACCACGTTAGCCATCACCGCCCCACTTGGAGACGGTTGATGTTGAACATGTAGTGCCCCGCCTCTCACTGCACCTCTTCCACTCACATAGAGTCTAGTGTCCTCACCCACCGAAATTTTCCACTTTCTAGGACACAAACGCTCTTTACGCACCGTAGGTTCTTCATGAACTTGCACGAACGCTTGATGACGTCCTTGTGACCGAGAGCGGAAGACCCACGACAGCCACCCTCACCACAACTGTCGATGGGCCACGGATACGAGCTTGTCTCATCGTCCGTGCGAACGGAAAGCCATTGTGGCTCTCCGGTTCTTTCTGACCTGTGCAAACAGGCGGCACATCGGACACATGTTTCGATGTTGTGACGACGGAGCGTCTTTGTGACCCCGTCTGGTTAGTTACCCCGTTCGTGATGGAGCCCCGACTCATAGCAATCAGCGAGGAACTTACACATTCCATGCCGCGCTCAACGAGGATCTATGAAGGAAAAGGTCCCATCACCGACACCACTCCACCACGCCTACGCCTACGCCACCACATGCTGCTCCGTCTCTCCAGTGTTCAAAACTGAACCCGGAGGAACATCAATTGCTGCTACTCCTGAGAATCCCACTTGATTGCCTCACTCAACACCACACCACACCATCATCACCACCATCAACACCAGAGAGACTCTGTCCCACGGACGACGTGACGATCCCGAAGACGGAGATCATCTCAAGGGGGAGTAAAGGAGAAGAAATGAGTTGAAGATCGTACAGCAGCATCAACAGCAACCATCATCCACGCCACCTCCACCAACTACGCCCCGCCGGAGGCTTCCACTACCTCTGCGCACATTCTTATGTGTCAGGCTATTATGTTCATAATGGAACACTCGAAGGAGCCATGGCACATCATCCACCACATTCCGCCACTACTGCGCTAACCACTCTGAAGACCGGGCTCCCTGCTCTTGAAAGTCAAATTTCAATGGAGCCTTGGCATTTTTTACGCCCCACGCCTACCTTCTTTTGGAGCCAGACGAGTCAACTTCGTGGCCGAACCAGACAACTTCCATTCGAAGACGACGAATCCGGCGTCGAGAAGAAGAAGATTGAAGAATCTTAACAAGTGAGTCCTAGCCGAGCCATCAATGCCTCCGCAAGAAGAGGAGATATCCCTTGTAGGGGGAGTTTGCTAGGAATCGAGATCTCCAATATGCCCAACAAAGATATCCCGCGCTGAACTGAAGATTGAACACTAAGGGGGAGATTGTTAGGAATATTTTGTAGTGTTCAATTTCATTGTATTATCTTTGTTGATTTGCTTTATTAAACTTTGGGCTAGTTCTTAGTTGGGTTAGTTCTTAGTTATTCATGTAATGGGCCTTCACAAGAGGCCCACCTATTATATACCAACTTGTGGTATAAATAGGAAAACCCTAACACATAGTTAGGTGTGCTTGTGAGTGTTTCTATTCTAGAGAGAAATTTTTTTTTGAACCTCCATCTTATCCTCTCAAGCACCCCACACCATTTGCTTTGATTTTAAGATTATTTGTGTGGTTAATCCATCCTAGGT
Source organism: Craterostigma plantagineum (assembly GCA_027422505.1). Classification (NCBI taxonomy): domain Eukaryota; kingdom Viridiplantae; phylum Streptophyta; class Magnoliopsida; order Lamiales; family Linderniaceae; genus Craterostigma; species Craterostigma plantagineum. The sequence continues at coordinate 25,284 of JAPQWV010002870.1, read as the reverse complement.
TAGATTGTTTGGTGTAATAGGGACCAACAAAATGATTATAATAGTGAAAATTGCATCACTCACGGTCGTGAATCATAATTCACAGGCCGTGAATTGAGGCAGTAAGCTCTTTTAGGTTGCAGTCACGGCCGTGACTCATGAATTCGTGGGCCGTGACTGAGGGCAGTGAGTTCAGCCCGTCTATGTCACAGCCGCCGGACTCATGGGCTCTTGGGCCGTGACAGAGGGCAGTGAGTTCAGCCCGTCTATGTCGCGGCCGTGACTCTGGGGACAGGGGCCGTGACTCTATGTATATATTTATTTATTTATTTATTTTTTAATATTATTATTTTTTTATTTGTTTATTTATTTTTTTATTTTATTTTTTATTATTATTTTATTTTATTTTTTTTTTTATTTTTTTTATTTATTTCCGAAAATGTCACGGCCGTGAGGTCGTAACCTTGGACCGTGACTCAAGGCAGTAGGCATAGGATTGTGGCCCTAGGATTCACGGCCGTTAATGCCTAAGCACGAAGCCGTGAATCGCGGCAGTGGGCAACCTTATGACATTCGCGGCCGTGAGTGTGATGCGCAAGGCCGCGACTTGTACATTTTTTTTTAAGTTTTTTATGTATTATGGTTATTATTATTTAATATATATTTTAACTATGATTGACACGCAATTGACGAATTTTTCGAGAACGATTTGCGCGAGGAAAAATCTGATAATTGACAAGGGAAATATCACTTTCGAACGCGGCGTCAAATCTTCCAAGTCAAAAATTCGTCTGTATCATTTAATGAATTTGCCGGGTATGATATGATATTTTTGTGTCATTCATGCCTATAAATAGACAATGGTAGAACAACACAATATCATCATCTACCATAAATCCCACGTCTTCAGCAATCTTATTTTCGATATTTTTGGGTTAGCTAGCCACTATGAATTCGGGACTGCAGCAAGGCCGTGAGAATGAGAGTGAAGAATATGCAAGGATTCGTCGTAATTTAGATATGCTATCACTCTACCTTGCTCTTCTTTTGGGCTTGTTTGGAGTTTTACTTGCTTTCGTGTGTTGGGTTATCACAAGGTGCACTTGTGTATAACCGCCCTTATGAAGCAAAATAAACTATTGTTCTGTCTTTTATGTTATTCGCAGTTTTAATTTGCTTTTGTGCTGGACCTTCACACGTTGTAATGGTGTTGTAACCATCTCTTATGAAGTAAAACTATCGTTCCTATCTCATCTCTAGACTGCGTTGTGACCATCCTCAATATTCGCACTAAATTTATTACTATTTAAGATTTTTAATGTTATTATTATTATTATTATTTTATTTAATTTAATATATTTATAGTTTTAGATTATTAAATGTTTTTATATAATGCCTATAACATAAATGAAAATACCTGGGTTGCCTCCCAAGAAGCGCTTCTTTTAACGTCTCAGCCTGACGTACCTCACATGCTCTTATGCTGGCTGGAAGTTGAGGTATAATTCCTCCTTGTCGCTCAAGTCTTCCTCGCCTCCATGGTAATGCTTCAAACGATGTCCGTTCACCTTGAAAGTGCCCTGTCCCATACATGAAATCTCAACAGTACCATATGAGAAAACACGAGTGACAGTGAACGTCTGTGCCTAATTTTGCCTAAGTCGAGAATTAAAGAGGAGGACTTGGTCCCCTTCTTGAAATTCTCGTTTGTGCCTAATTTGCTGTCATGGTAGGCTTTTGAACGCTCCTTATACATTCTAGCGTTATCATAAGCTGATAAACGTCATTCGTCAAGCTCATTAATTTGGAGCTGCCGCTTTCCGCCGGCTTTCCCCAAATCCGTGTCCAATGACTTGATTGCCCAATAGGCTTTATGTTCGAATTCTACGGGGAGGTGGCATGCCTTCCCGTAGACCAATCTATACGGTGTAGTGCCTATTGGTGTCTTATATGCAGTCCTATACGCCCAAAGTGCGTCATTAAGCTTATTCGCCCACTCCTTACGATTCCCGTCTATAGTTTTCTCTAGGATACGTTTAAACTCGCGGTTCATTACTTCTACCTGACCGCTAGCCTGAGGATGATACGGGGTGGATAAGCTGTGTCTAACACCATAACGCTCTAATGTACGTGCAAATTGGGTGTTGCAGAAATGAGTGCATCTATCGCTAATGATGCATCTAGGTGCCCCAAATCGTGAGAATAGTGCTCGTAAAAATCGAACAACGACCCTAGCATCATTAGTGGGTAAAGCTTGCGCCTCGGCCCACTTAGACACATAGTCTACAGCAACCAGAATGTACTTATTATTATACGAGCTAGGAAACGGACTCATGAAGTCTATACCCCAAACATCAAAAATCTCACAAACTAAAATAAAGTTTTGCGGAATTTCATCGCGTTTGGAGATATTACCTGCGCGCTGACATTGATCACAACTGTCAACGTACCGTTGGGCGTCCATAAAAATCGTAGGCCAATAGAAACCGTTTCCAGTACCTTCTGAGCTGTTCGATTGGCTGCGTAATGCCCTCCAGTTGGTCCACTATGGCAATGCCCTAGAATCTTTGTTGTCTCGGGGAAGCAAGCAACACATCTCGTCGTATCACATGGTCTGCACATCGCCTGAAAAGATACGGATCTTCCCAAAAGTAGTACTTCAAGTCAGAAAAGAATTTCTTCTTTTGCTGACTTGTGTACCCCTTTGGTAAAACCCTCGCAACAAGATAATTAGCATAATCTGCAAACCAAGGAATATCGTCACCTACCACTTGTATTGCGTACAAGTGCTCGTCTGGGAATGCACCCTTCTTGTCTCGGATCTCTATATCGAACTCGTGAAGGAGTAAGATCCATCTGATTAGCCGAGGCTAGGCGTCCGGGCTTTGCTAATAAATACTTAAGGCAGAGTGGTCAGTGAAAACCATAATTTTCGATAAATAAGGTATGACCTGAATTTATCGAAGGCGAACACAACAGCTAAAAGCTCCTTTTCGGTGGTCGTGTAGTTGGCTTGGGCTGCGTCTAACGTCTTACTAGCGTAGTAAATCGGCCTGAAATGGTTGTCCTTGCGTTGCCCTAGCACGGCTCCCACTGCGTAATCACTCTCATCGCACATTAGTTCAAAGGGCAACCCCCAACCGGGGGCAACCATAATAGGTGATGCGATCAGTCGCTCCTTAAGCAAGTTAAAGGCATGCAAACATTCATCATTAAAATCAAACGGAGCATCTTTCTCAAGTAATCTAGACATGGGTCGAGCAATCTTAGAAAAATCCTTAATGAACCTACGATAGAACCCAGCATGTCCTAGAAAACTCCTAACTGATCTCACGTTCGAGGGGACAGATAATTTTTCAATTGTCTCTAATTTATCTCGGTCCACTTCGATTCCTTTAGAGGAAATCTTATGGCCCAAAACTATACCCTCTCGAACCATAAAGTGACACTTTTTCCAATTAAGTGCCAAGTTCGTATTCTTGCAACGTGCGAGTACGAGTTTCAGATTAGCAAGACAAACATCGAATGACGACCCAAATACAGAAAAATCGTCCATAAACACCTCCATTACCTCACCTACCAACTCGTCGAATATAGCCATCATACATCGCTGGAAGGTGGCTGGAGCGTTGCATAGACCGAATGGCATCCTTCGATACGCAAATGTGCCGAAGGGGCATGTAAATGTGGTCTTCTCCTAGTTCTCAGGTGCAATAGGAATCTGCAGGTATCCTGGTAAGCCATCAAGAAAATAATAAAATGAGTGACCAGATAATTTTTCTAACATTTGGTCAATGAACGGTAAAGGAAAATGGTCATTCTCGTGGCGTCGTTCAACTTTCTGTAGTCGATGCAAACACGCCACCCAGTTACGGTCCTTGTTGGGATCAACTCGTTCTTGTCTTTCGTGACAACCGTCATACCTCCCTTCTTTGGGACTACTTGGACCGGACTTACCCACGCACTATCTGAAATAGGGTAAATCATCCCTGCGTCTAGCAACTTAATCACCTCCTTCTTCACAACATCCTTCATGTTGGGTTAAGTCGCCTTTGACGTTGGGCGACCCGCTTGAACTCGTCCTCCATCAAAATTTTGTGCGTACAATAGCTCGGACTAATTCCCCTGATGTCGGAAATCTTCCACGCTATCGCCTTCTTATGGGTTTCTCCACACGTCCAAGAGCTATCCCCGTCGTCGAGGCTCGATTAGATGATGACTGGTAACCCTCCGTTGCTGCCAAGGAATGCATAATCGAGGTGATCGAGCAGCGGCTTCAACTCGAGGATCGGTGGCTCCTCGACCGAGCTCTTTTTCCTTGTCCTCTTGCTGCTCTCGTCGATGGCTATGATAGGCTCGTCTACTTCCTCCCCACACTCATCGATTGCCATAATCATTCTCGTGTCCTCCTCGCTCAAAACCTGTGATAGACCTTGCACAGAAAAGAGAAATCGTGCTCAAAGGCATCTAAGTAATAACATTTATCATCATGCTCATTACTTTTCTTCATCGATTCAGCCATATTGAACGTAACTTTCTCGCCATCTACCGTCAGAGTCAACGTCCCATTCCTAACATCTATCATAGTTTCGCCTGTAGCTAAGAATGGTCTACCTAGGATCAATAGAACGTTATCATCCTCCACCACACTCGAATCCTAACATCTATGAACGACCTAATCGTTATTTAGCTGTCGCCCTAAACGATGTACCACACATTCATATCAACACATAGACATATTGAGACAAAAGAAGCAATATCATAGAACGATAAATAGTCGATTACACGTGTTCACACGCCTTAACTACGACATAAACCAACGTTCATCTACTCCCAAACACACAAGAGATTAGCTACTCATATTGGACGAAACAACAACGAGATTTAACGGAAACGAGGATAGAGAACTTATAAAAACTTCCCTAAGAAGTGAATATGGCGTTCCTGAGGTGGAGCTCTCGTTCCTCGATTGTATGAGCGTGCCTACGTTGTCGGATCGTCCCTTGAGCTTCTCTGAATCACGGGGCTGCTTCTAGTGTTCTTCCTTCTCTCCTTTTCTCTAAGATTTCGTCCCTATGGAGTTGTTTTTGAGTTCTAGGAAGAACTACCCTTTTATGCATCGAATAAACCCTGAAATTTGGCACGTTCACGGCCACGTAACGGGCCTTCACGGCTGTGACAGATGAATTTAGGCTGACTTTTTGCCATGTTTAAACCCTTCACGGCTCCTTGCTTTCGATTCACGGCCGTGACGGCAGCTTACCCTAAATATTGGTTGATGCCGCCAACTTTGGCAGTTGCAGATCAGTCGACGGTGGCTGATGAGTGCAACTCATCTACTTGGAGGGCATCGACTGGGATCAGTCGATGCCGCCAACTTCGGCGGCGGTTGAGGATCAGTCGATGGTGGCTGATGAGGGTAAAGGTGTGGTCGAGGCGACCCCGGAGGGCGGCAGAAGAATCCGTCCAAGTGGCTGCAGTCGCCGTTCACTGAGCCTCCGTGGACCGGTCAGATGAATGTGAGGCACTCGGCCGTAGACGTCCATATTTCTAAGAAGATCCTGTTGTGGGGGGCGTCGAGAGCGATATACAGGCCTTGGCTGACGAAGAGTACAAGGAGTGCTTGGTCGAGAGGCATAGACGAAGATGGTTTGAGGATCTATACACGCCAACGAGGTGGCTCGATGACATGGTATGCGACTTGAACTATTAATTTTGCAATGAACTGTAATTGTAAAGCCATTGTTGTTTGTTTTTTCAGCATATGAATGAAGCCATGAGAGGGTTCCTGGACACGCAGAAGTCGCATACATTTGTGTCGAAGAATGTTGCGTACATGTCTTACGCATTCAAGACATGTGTCGAAGTCGACGGCTTCGAAAAAGGAAAAGTCATAAATGGGATGCTTTCGTATTGGGCCCACTACGCGAGAGGACTTCAGGATGGATGGCCGTCGATCTCATGGATGAATGCAGATTGCATCGTCATCCCCGTGCAAGCGATAGCACATTGGGTGCTATACTTCGCTGATTGGAGGCAGAAGACGATGACGATATACGACTCCGACGAGTCTTGCGACAAGGACAAGCACAACCTTAACAAAGCATTGGAGCCACTTCAATTAATAATACCAGCGATATTGGTCTTCATGGGATGCATCAAGACACGATTTAAGAAATGGACAGTTAAGTTAGCGCCATCCGAATTTCGCCAAGCAGCAAGAAGGTAAGTTTCAGTCCTTATTATTCATTAAAGTTTTTTACGACAATTTATATGTATAGTGTGTAAAATTTCAGGGGAGAATGCGGTTCATGTGTTGCGAGTGGCAATGAGCCTCATGTTTCGAGATGACGACGTCTCCCATCTCACATCAGCAAATTGTATATTTTAGGAAATTTCTTGCAGTTTGTATTTTCCGTACTTTTATTCCTGGTTTGGTCCAAGATGAATGTAATTTTAATTTTTATTCCGTAAATATTTTAGTAGTAATATATTTTATGAAAAACAACGTTGGCTTGTAAATTATTTTATCTGAAAGTTTTGACAAACAATTCTTTTTATCACATCAAATCGGCCAGCAATGTTGTAATTATTTTTTTTCGTTATGATTAAATTATTTACTTATGATTATCGAAAATACATCATGAGATTTGACATTACTGTTACTTACACTGACAATATGATAGAAAAAGTAACAGACAACAATAATCTGACAATAATTGACCAATGATTGTTGACTAGTCAATATAATTTCCGCACGGGTCCGGTCTGCTGATCATGGGACCAAACTTATGCGTACGGGTCCAATTATGCTCACGGGTCCCGTGCGTGAGTTCACGGGTCCCGCACTCATGAGCACGGGTCCCGTGCGTAAGTTCACGGGTCCCGCGCATCCACCGCGCATCAGCTTGCGCGGGTCCTCATGAGCCCCGGACCACAGCGCTCATGTGCGGGGTCCCTGCGATAATTTTCGCGATTTTACAGTGGATTAAATAATTTCGAAGTTTGATTCAGCCTCCATACGAATATAATACGTCATATAATATCATCTCTAGCAAAGTACGGTCTTTTGCAACTATAATATACGATTTTTCGATTGTTACATCCTGACCAACTCACCAACATAAGGCGAGATGTTGGTATGTAAATTTGCTAAATTATTGTGACATCCAACTAATTCAACAACGTCACATTCAAAACAATAATCAAATGTGTAAATTTTTTTTGTATACATAAAATTCTTAAGAGTAATTTTTTTTTGTCAAGATTAATTTTTTTTAGGCAAATTTTTCGTCATGATTAATTTATATTTAAGTTTTAATATGTTCAAAATTTTATATATGTATTATATTTACTACTTCGATTTTTAGAACCAATAATTGAAAAGTAATTGTAAAAGGAACACTAATGTGCGGGACCAAACTTATGCCCTAGGGACCAAGCAATACGCCCACGGTCCCCGCACATGAGGATGGGACCCGTGTGTTATACGCACGGGACCTTCGCGCATAAGCACGGGTCCCGCGCACATGAGCATGGGACCCGTGTGTGTGGGACCTTCGCGCATAAGCGCGGGTCCACTGCCTGTTATTCTTATGTAAATTAGATTTCAAACCCTTACCCGTTTAAAACACTAATTTTAAAACCCTAACTTTCGGTTCATAACTCTTACATTATAAAATCATAATTACGTTAATCTAAATAAATAACATTTCATAACACTCATAATTACATCTATTACATTAGAAAATCCTAAATTTAGAGGTTTTACCTCCTGCTAAATTCGCCAACAGAAGGCAACCGATTTTTCTGCGGTCTCCCACGTTGCCTCTCGCGAGGAGGTGGCAGCATTTCAATACTTCTTTCAATGTGTTCGGACACCGGCCATATAGTACCGTTGTAAGCTAACTTCCACATTTCCAAGCTGTAATAAGGGTCAACTAGTGAACCCACATCGACGTTAGCATAACCACAAGCAGCAATTGCGTGCGGGCAAGGAATTCGGTCGATGTCTAACGTCTTACAGCTGCAAGTACGCATGTGTAGATCGACGACCTCGTTCATGTTGTGGCCATAGACGTTATTATGTTAGACGCCCAACTTCCGACACATGAAATCTTTGCTACCCAACGAAATTCTCGCGGAGGATCGACTCGACCTTCGGTGTAAACGACGTCGAATTTGCAGCGATAGAAGCTTTGCACGTTCTTCGATGCTTACTGAACCAAGCTGATGTTAATAGGTGAATCGAACCCAACAATCCTATAATTGGAGGAAGTTCTCTATCCGCGCGTAGAGCCGCATTTATCGACTCCGATCCATTGGTCGTCATGATGTTGTATCTCGATTTGGAACAATACGCCCTCGTCCACCGGTCCATTATAATCTCGTCAAGATATCGATCTGCCGACTGGAATGTTTCACGCAAAGCTGTGTATTGTGCATCGCACTCGGCCTTGGCGTAGGCATTCGCTACCCACCAGAAAATGGGGCACACACCCTTGTCCAGCGTTTTTGTCTTCAGATTTTGTTGAATGTGCCACGCGCAGAAACCGTGAAATGAATTCGGAAACACAGCAGGGACGGCATTCTTTATACCGTGGTTTCGGTCAGAAATAATGACGAGTTCATTACTGTCCGGTACGAAACGACTTAATCTAGTGAGAAACCACGTCCAAGATTCGGTTTCCTCCGAGTCAGCAAGACCCCATGCGAGCGGGTATTGCTGGTAATCACCATCTTGCGCCGTAGCAATGAGCAAAACTCCTTTATACTTTCCCTTCAAAAAAGTTGCATCGATAGATACGACTTTTCTCATGTATGCAAATCCCCTAACGCATGCGCCTTATGCTAAGAACATATATTTGAACCTCCTTTCTTCGTCCATCTCCTAAACCGTGATGCTGTCAACGTTTGCTTGCCTCAACGCATCCAAGTAGGCCGGAAGTAAACCGTAACAATCGTCCCTGTTACCGACTAATTCGTCCGACGCTAGTTGCTTACCTTTCCAAGCCTTGTAGTACGAGACATCTACTCCCCTATTCTACATCATCGACATGATTGACTTGGGTGGCGGGATGTCTTTAGGACCGGTGAAATGTTCCAACAGAACTTGTGATACAACTGACGAACTTCCTTGCCGATGTCTACGGCGACGATGAGAAACCCCACATGTGTGCTTGCCGCAGTACATTCGGATTGAGAAAAAAGGGAGTCCTTGTCCTGTGCAGCTCGTACTCGCCATGTGCATCCTTCGGTTCCGCATTTTGCTACGTACATGGTTTTATTTGACCGGACCAATTTGAACTCGAAACACGCATCAAGGGCGACTTTAGTGATCACGTCCTTGACTTCCTTCTTGTCCCGAAATTCCTGACCAACAAACAGGCTTGAACTTTCCCCAAATCCATACGTGCCGTCGTCCGCATGTGGAGAGTTATGCTCCGCTATTGTGACATCGTCATTATCACTTTCCGAAGCATAATGTCCTCGGGTTGTTCGAACACATCATCTTCATTCTCATTTTGATTCTCGCACGGTCCAATTTGATCTTCTTGAAAACCCTCGTATTCAGAAATATGGTAAGAGAGGTAGTTAGATGTGTCGCCCATGTAACCCTCCACGGGATGGATTTCCTCATTTGAGTCGCACTGCTCTATTAGACCGACGTTGAAATTCGATTCATCATTAAGATGAGCTTGTGGTGGTGTGGCACTGACAAAGGACGCAACCTCAACATGGAGCACGGGTCTAGACTGTGGACTAGGCCTGTAAACGAGCCGAGCTCGGCTCATTTACTGGGCTCGAGCTCGAGCCCTTACAGCTGAGCTCGAGCTCAAGCTCATTTGCACCTAGATGAGCTCGAACTCGAGCTCGAGCTCACGAAGCTCATCGAGCTCGAGCTTTTAATAAAAAACATTAATAATTAATAAAAATAATATAAATTAATATAAATATAAAAAATTAAAAAAATTAAAAATAAATTTAAAACAAATCGATATTTTAATAAAAAAAATTAGAAAATTAGAAAAAATATAAATTAATATTAAAATATAAAAAATATAAAAAATATAAAACATTAAAAAAGAAAAAAGAAAAGCTCGCGAACTTGTTCGCAAGCTTTCGAGCCACTATATCCGGGCTCAAGCTCGAGCTCGACATAAACGAGCTCGAGCTCGAGCTCAACTTAAATGAGCTCGAGCTCATTTATCGAGCTCGAGCCGAGCTTTTGCCGAGCCGGCTCGTCGAGCTCACGAGCCGGCTCGGCTCATCTTTCACCCCTATTGTGGACCACCAAAACCAAGGTATGCACGTATACCGTAGTCATTCTCGATGTAGATGGGTCGTGGGAAATCGTAAACTACGCTAGGCATGTAGCTTAACGTGAGTTTAGAATTGTCGCTGCGTAGCGACAAAACCTTCACAATCTCATCCTTCACGTCATCTAACGTGCATGTTTCCTCGTCGACCAAGATTGATTGCCTTCTATGAGTAGGAAGAGGACACCACTACGAGGTATTGTCCTCGCCAATTATCCACTGACTCTCGACTTGGAACACAATGTTAGTGATCGTCATGATTATCCCTGCAATAGAAGTAAAATTATTAGAACCGTAGCCCTACTTGCGAAAACCAATACAACTTGCGAAACCCTAGTTTGCGAAAACGATAGTTTGCAAAAACCCTAGTTATCGAAAATGTTATTTTTCGGATGTTGTGTTTGCTAACGTGATTTCTAGGCATAATTAAAGCCCTAACAACTTCCAAACCCCTAATAGCTTTCGAAAACCCTAACAGCTATCGAAAACCACAACACATATAGCGCGGGACCCCTGCAATCAGCTGGGGACCCACGCACTGATGCTCGGGACCCACACATATAGCTCTCTTGTGCGCGGGAGCAGGCCTAATGTACGGGACCAAGCTCTAGAGTGCGAGACCCATGACCTAGTGCGCGGGACCCATGCCCTAGTGCGGCCCATGCACTGATGCGCGGGACCCCAGCACCAGCGCCTGGGGCCCTTGAACTGATGCTCGGGTCCCGTGCTCTAGCGCGCGCGGACCCGTGCTCCAGTGCGCGCGCCCTCTACACTGATGCGCGGCACCCCGGCACCACCGTGCAGGGACCCTAAACTGATGCCCGGGTCCCGTACTCTAGCGCACGTGGACCCGTGCTCCAGTGCGCGCGCCCCCTGTACTGATGCGCGGGACCCCAGCACCAGCGCCTGGGGCCCTTGAACTGATGTCCGGGTCCCGTGCTCTAGCGCGCGCGGACCCGTGCTCCAGTGCGCGCGGCCTCCGCACCATCGTGCGGGGACCGTGTAAACATGCGCGGGGCCCCAGATCTAATGCATAGGGCCCTTGTGGATATATGTGCGGGTTCATGAAGCATGACCACGAGTTTCGTCTTTCCGACTGGAAATTCGAAACTCTCGTAATTCGAAACGAAAAAACTTACTGTAAAGAGTTAGAGCTTGGTATTTCCTTCCAGACTTGTTTCGCAGACTTCGAGTTCGACTTAGTGACGAAAATGAGGCTATGTTTTTCTTTAGAAACGATGAAGAAAAAAGGATGGATCGATCTGGGTTGGTATAGTAATTATTACGTGTTGTTGTGCATTTAAATGAAGTTTCGTTTCTTTATATATATACAGATTGTGAATGTATATTTATTTTTCTTTTTCTTTTATTTTTAGTTAATTAACGAGGGTTTAAAAAAGATGGTTAACGGTTAATTAAAATGAAGGACCAAAAAAAGTCAACGATGCTATTTTTTTAACATTGATTGAGTCAAAAGCCATTTTTTTAAAAGACCCTTAGTTGATACTATAATCTACTTGCTGTGTATGAGTTGAGAAAAACATAAGATATATCTCTAAACTGATTTTTTTGGCGTAGATTAAAGCCAGATATATCACTTATTCATCCATGAGAATTGAGAAGAATCTCCCGCCGATATATTCGACGAATTAGAGGAGGTTTTCGAGTCAAACGACACGACAAAGGGAAGGGAAGATGAGATACAACAATATGATGGTCTATGAAGGATTTGTCTTGTCTTGACATAACAACAACGGAAGTACAAATCCACTATCTATCTATCCTAAGCCCACCTTTTACAGTCGAGTAAGAAGAACAAGAAAAACAAGCGAACAAAAAACGCCGTAGATAAGCAGTCATCGGGTAATCATTCTAATGAGTTCGTTCGCCACCCAAAGAGAGTCGTATCGTAGTCCATAGACGAATCAAGAGAGCACATTCAGCTTGCTAAACAAGTGTGTCAACCATGACAAAAAGCAATGCTTTGAGAGGTGTTCTGGCAAATCACCCTGACAAAACCAACAGCACCAAAACAAATATTACAAGATTACTGATTGAAGGATCTCTTTAGCATTTAAAAGAGCGACCAATGCAGGAAAAACAATACGGCTAAAATACATTATGCACCAGATGGAAATATTTCACACCAATGGATGGAAAAAAAACAGCTGAATATTTTGACGATTGCAATTAGATTATGATGGATAACATGCGATTTGCTAAGCTAATAAACTAGTAACGCATTCCAGGAGAGGACCGACTTGCAGCATTATTGGCATGACCTCAATGACTACAGAAATACATAATCAGGCTTGAAGCTGTCTTGATTTCTTAACGGCCCGCGTAAACAAAAATGAGCATGCATAGCCCTTAAAGCGCAATTGACACTTCTACCGTGAAAATCATAAGCATGTATGGAAGAAGAGATCGAAAACAGAAAAAAAGGTACATTGCAATAATAGTGGAGAGACATCAGTAACTTACAGTGCTCCACGGAGTAGAATACCCATCTGTTGACAGCAACCATTCACTGTCCTTGGGCTTCCGTTCGCCGTAAGCTGACGTATCAGAGTCAAACAACTCATCTTCAAAATTCTCATCAAGATCAGAATCTCGCTTTCTCTTCCTTTTGTGTTTCCTGCGTCTTCTGCTCTTGATGCTCACTGAAGACCTTCGCTCGTCATCTGATTCGTCGTGCAGCAAAGCATACTTGTCCGAGTTACGAAACTCTATTCCATTAGCAGCAAAAAGAGACTCCCAGGAGTTGGAAGTACGAATTTCCTCTGAAAGCTTAAACTGTACCGCCCAAGATAGTATTCCCAACCTTTTTATAGACTTAAGGAGGTTGCCGCTATTGAGAACATCTGTAAGAATTGGAGCAAAATTATCAGCACGGTTTGAAGACTCAAAGATTTGAAATACCACGTTCTTTATCTTATCTTTCTCTTCATCACTTCCCTCTTCTTCCAAAAGCCGCAGGAGATGACGACCATTGTTCGCCACCGCATTCAGCAGAATCAGCTCATCGAGTGTATTAGAACTACAGTGTTGTGAGAGTACAATCTCAAACCACTCCGATGCCTTTTTAAAGCCAACTGCTTTTGAGTTTGTTTCAAGATAATTTGCAATCAAATCTAGGAAAAGGCGTAAGCCTTGCTCGTTAAGAAGGATTAGGAGATGATGGCATAGATATGAGAAAGATTGGTCCAAGAGAAAACCCCTTATAACATCCCATACTTCTCCTCTTTCCTCTTTATACATCAAGTCCAAAAACATATCAACGAAGTATTCTGTATCGATTGCTAAAATAGTACCATCCTTTAATGACTGTGAGAACTCACGAGACGACCAAAATGAGGGCACATACTCGAGAAAATTCTCCACGGTCTTTTGAATATCAAGATCAAGGAAGTAATGGGGCTTAGTTGCAACCATAGCAGGTGACTGGCCATGTTTTCCTTTCCATTCAAGCTCCTCCCAACAGGTATCTCTGTTCACAAAAGCGTACTGGGACAACGCTCTTGCACCCTTCCCAACGTCGCCTTTAGAAGAAAAACCAGAGAACCAGTCTATGACACGCCTTGAATTTCCTGGAAAGTTGAAATCAGCGAACGTTAGATCGAAATACATATGGAAAGCTCAAATGAAGAACGAGATTTTTGTACATGCCTTGGAAAAATCTCTCCAACCTTTGGCTATTCATCGCTATTATCTGCCCGGCTCTTTTAGGCCACTTCTCAAAGACTAATCGTAGAATCTGTGGTGCCAATTGCCACTTAGTCCTTTTCGAACTCAGTAAGCTCACAAACAGATTTTGCTGATCGCGGCGGCTAACATATCTTACGCCAGAAAGTGCATTACAAAGCCAAAGGCGAGCTTCAGATCGACCACTCGATGATATTACTGACCAGACGAGTTCTTCTAACTCATCAAGCTGAGATCTTAGTTGCGTATAAGATTCATCGTTCTCATTGCCACTGTTCCACTTGGGCTCAGAAAGAAACAACTGAAGCATTTCTACATAACAGATTTCCTGATGCCCAAAACTAAATAAGGCAAGCGTATCACAACAGCAAAATGCTGAGTCAAACACACATACAAACAGCGATTTTGCACAACTCTAGGTTTACTTTTCAATTATCTAGCGTTGTTCAATCAAGAAAAGGAGTATTCCCAGTTTGTCAAGTTCTAACCTGGTTAACTGGGAAAACCTCAGTCCTGGCATAACATACCAAGTGCTTGGGTGAGGCGCACGAGTGTAATTTCACCCCGTAACTCCTCAATCGCCTTTCAAGCCTCTGTTGAAAGAGTCGCAGACTTATCTGTCAAAGTTGATAAAGAGGAGATGGCATGGAATGTCAAAGATGAAATTCTTTCGAGCGGCGGCGACGATGACGACGATTTCCGTATCAATTGATTCGGCGAAATTGATTTTTAACTGGCAAAAGTTATTGGGTTCATTTTGCAATAAGACAAAACCCCAAGGGCTCCATATGTGTATAAAACCAATAGAGCAAATGAAAGTTTCATTGAAAAATAAGCCCTGATCTGATATTGGGTAAGAATAACTATATCTAACTCGGACATTCTAGCTTGATTACATAAGAACACGAGAAATTTACCATCGTCCACAGTTTGTTTCCACTGATTTTTCCATAATGATAGTATAATAATATGAAGGCTCTCTAAAACCTCCTACACTGTGATATGATTCAAGCACCATAACTCCAATATATGAACCCAAAAAGGTACATTTTTCCATCGATAATGTAAATTGTTGAGCTACTCAGTAATTGCATGGCTGCGTACATCTGTCTATCTCTATTGTTTCCTGGCCATCTGCAATGCACCCAAACTCGAGCCGTTGGTGGAGCCGCCTTGGCTCGAACCGTTAGCCGCAGGTGCAGCACCAGAAAGCTTCTTCTTCTTAGCCTTCTGAGCCCAACCCACGAGCCCGACTTGCACGTGCTCGTCAAATATCGACTTCTTAAAATGGGTTCCCATCTTCAAAACGCAAACATACATAAGAGGTTATTATACGTAAAGAGTCGCATTTTGATAATATAAAGCCGAAAATATATAATATGACTCCTCACCTGCGTCACGAGGGCATAGAGCGGCAACGTGCTGTAGCTGCAAACAACCTGAACAAACACACTGCGGCGAAAAAAAAAAAAAAAAGACCACACCAAAGATTTGTTAAATAAAAGGCTAATTAATTTTATTTTTTTTAATTCCTATATACTTGGGGATAGTGGCATTTTAAGGATACCTACATTAGGGGTGGCAATTTTAGAACAATAACTTTAAAATATATAACAATTTCCTAGACCACATAATTACTTTTTAGAACACATTAATTAATATCCCAATGACAATAAGTTTCAAACTTTCTGGCATTAATTGTTCTCCTGCTTTAATTTTAAAAATTATTCTCCTAAATTGCAATCTTTTAATTTAGGTGTTCCTCAGATTGGTTCAATTTCGATTTTCCTACAAAAACAATCTGGCCATAAAACGGCACCACCCCTAATATACAGTACCAGAAAAATAATTAAGCCTGAAAAACGAGAAAGTTGGTTTACCCGATGATGAGCCTGGGTACGATATACCTAACTTGTCCCATAATGCACGAGTCGAAGCCGTATTGAACCTATAAGAAACAGCGATTACTCAAAACGAGGACAGACGACAGCCCATCGATCGATGTCCTCTGCTTGTTAAGAGGTTCGATTTCTTACCCAAATCCAAAAGAAGAAAGCGATATCAAAAGCGTTCTGAAAAAGGATAAAGTGGATCAAGAAAAGCACAATTCGTGGGCGGTGGAACCAAAAGTGATCGTCGGAAGGTTGGACGACTAATTCGCCCTCGATGGCTATGTGCTTCTCCGCAACCTCGTGAGCCAATTGGCTTATTACATGCTCTAACTTCGTTCCAACGGCTAGAAGAAGCTGAATCAAAATCGTCATACCATCATAATCATAATCATATCAAAACGTCTTTTAACATAGATATGTAAGGGGAGAGAGGTATAGAAACTGACGAAGAAAGGAATGAAGGCGATCCAAAAGTAAGTGTGCCAACCTGAGAACGCACAAGAGGAGGAAACGCTTGTGTTTTTATTATATTATTTGAAATAGTGGAATAATAAAGAAAATGATGTTTCGAAGAGGCGTAACGTACCGCCGATGTTCAACAATAAGAAGACGACGACGAATATCCACAAATACCAACTGATCCCGACGACTTTCTTGAAGTCGGCTTCTAAAGCGCGAATCATATATTTATGGAAATTAAACTTTGGGTTTCCCCTGCAGTGCGTCTGAAAAGCAGTTACGCACGAATAATGGAACTAATAATTCCATACGCAATGATTGCGAAAGAACTGGAAAAATAACTACAAAGCGTACCATTATGAAACCTAGTCGAAGGGCCGTATAATCAGATTTGGTAACCGAGCCATAAAATTGCTTGAAAAACGATTTCTGAGAATTTTGAAGAAGGCGCCTAAGTAAACGGTAAAATTTTGAAGTTTGAAAATTCGCCGGGACTGATCTTATATAAACTCACCAGCCAACCCAAGAAGTAGGAAAGCCGACCCATCCCTGAAAATCTGTTCTTGATAAAATCGTGTTGCTGAACATTGGTTAGTTTAGGCAACAGAACTGCAAATTAGGGATAAATCCGTTTAATTTCCCTACAGATGCCACAACTTTGCACAACTTGATAAAATCGTGTTGCTGAACATTGGTTAGTTTAGGCAACAGAACTGCAAATTAGGGATAAATCCGTTTAATTTCCCTACAGATGCCACAACTTTGCACAACTTGATAAAATCGTGTTGCTGAACATTGGTTAGTTTAGGCAACAGAACTGCAAATTAGGGATAAATCCGTTTAATTTCCCTACAGATCCCGCAACTTTGCACAACTTGATAAAATCGTGTTGCTGAACATTGGTTAGTTTAGGCAACAGAACTGCAAATTAGGGATAAATCCGTTTAATTTCCCTACAGATCCCGCAACTTTGCACAAAAGAAACGTACGAAGTAATAGAAATTAACGCAATGAGACGTACCATTTTGTGGATCGTAGTTATCTTTTGCTATAGAGTCCTCCCACTGCTTCCACTGTCTTATCTGTACAAGAATGTAAGAAGATACGCATGAAACTTAAGTACTAACGTCAAAAAACTAGGATTGAATTAAAATGAGTCTACCTTTGCACCTCCAAATACAACGGTGAGTACAGAAAACGTCACATGGACGATCGCCAAAACAAATATAAAGATATGCAGATGGTGTATTGCTTCGAGCGACAGCAATGGTACTTTGCCCTAAACGCAAGAGAAAGAACAGAATTTGCTTCAGGAAATGCATATTTTCACATGTTATTACACAACACTGCAACTAATTAAACTACCTTAGCAGCGCAATATCCTACAGCATTGCCCGCCTCAGCTAATAATCGTCGATTATGTGAAGTAGTTTCTTGAGGAGGGCTATGGTTAGATTCTTTCTCAGTCGAAGGCAATGAACAAGGCAACATATGTGTCATCATATCCTCTTTCACGCAAATCTTCACTATACGGCTTTGGAATACGGTCAACATAAGAGATATGAATCCCAAAAGCATCAACTCTTGAGAAACAATTCCCATCGAATCGAAAAAGAAAGAAGTCAATCACCAATCAGAAAATCATATAACGAAACTCTTTCAACTTATTGAAAACCGAACGGGAAGGAAATAAGCACATTAGGCACCTTCTTTGACTTTCTGCAAAGCTTGGAAGAGAGGCTTTTGATCGATCCTTCTTCTTCAGGTACTGTTATTACATGAATAAATTGCACAAATCAGATGATTTTTCCCCCCAGAAAGTCAATTTTTTGTATTTTTTTCAATAAATATCGCAGAAAAGAAAAAAAGACAACCAAACTATGGGTCAAACATGCAACTAGTCAAGTGATACCAACATTCATCGAAACAAATATTGGAAATAAAAAATAAAGTATCAACCACAGCTGCCCATATTGTTGAACAATCAAAAAATGATGCAAAAATTATATAATGATCGAACACAAAAAATAACCAAAGGTAACTAACTAATCGTCACTAATCTTAATAAAGAAGAAACAATCAACAACCGTAATCACGCGTCAGGCGTCACCTTTCCGGCGAAATGAAGGAGACGCTCCGCCGCAAGAGATATAGCTACAATGACGGTGCACACGGCGGCAACCACCCACGTCGGCGTAAACTCCAACGACGAACCTTCTTCAACGCCACCGCCGCTCATTTTTCTTTCTCCTTTTTTACCTTACAGCTCTTTGCTAAAGAGGAAGGAAAAGATGAAGCAACGCAAAACGATACTAAGAACGAAGGAGAAGTCTGTAAACCCACCTAGAATTAATAGAGAGATAGAGACGCTTGAAATAGGCCAAGCAATGAGTAATGAATGACGAGTGTGTTTTTCTTGCTCCCTTTGAGAGAGAGAGAGAGAGAGAGAGAGAGAGAGAGAGTGGTGTCTTTGCTATCATTATTATTCACATATGAGATTATTTATTGTCATGGAGTTGAACTTGGGGTCGTCACATTTATGAGAAGGAACGATATGCATAAATGAATGTGAACTAAAAAAAGAAATGATATTGAAAATTGTGCTTTGAGAGATTTGAAAATAATTTGTCGTCTTCAAACAGCGATTTTCCATGTGGGGCCCACTATGTTTATAATGATATAAATAGGCGTTTTATTCCGTAATTAAAACCGAGTCATTTGATGATGGCTCAAAAACCTCTATAAATTAATAAATTCTCTAAGATAATAAAATCTTCCGATTCCGACTTGAACCTTCGTAGAAAATCATCAAATTCAACAAGAAAATAAGATAATAATTTTTTAGAAGATCCCTTTACAAACAATAAGTCCCATTAAAATTCTAAATTAATAATTCAAAATATTACGAATTTGCTAAAATAGTACAATTATAAAATATTCATGAGTTTTGCTATGACCACCATGTCAAATATTTAAAAGATCATAACGACAAATAAAGTAATGAATATTACTATTGATAAATTATCATTTAAGATTTAATTGTATGTAATATGAAGATATATACCCATTTATATTCTTATTTGATTCAGTCCCCATTAGCATGGACTGATAGATATTAATTGAATTCAGAATGTTTATCTTTTAATTAATAAAATATTAATTTATTGATATATTAATATCTCTTTAAATTAAAATTTAGTGATCCTACCATTATTAATTTATAGAACTTTTACTCTATATATGACCACTTGAGAGTTATTAATTGTTATATCTAAGCTTCACATATATATGAATTTAATTGTCCTTTTTCTTATATTCAATTTGATTTGGTAAAAAGTTGTAAAATCGACGGACATCATAGGCTTTATTTATTAGATACTAAACGTTGTAAACGCGTGTTGGATGAGATCATGAATTAGTAAGAGATTTTCGCCATTCATAAATATAGGTTTTGTTTAATTAATAGCGATCATTGTCCAACTCAAAAGACAAGCTAGATGATGTCCTGTCCCATAGATGTAGTGGGGGTTTATTTATACAATTGAATTTGTAATTGTATGCCCAACACGTTTTCGTTATTAACTATATGTGAATTTTAGATGCGATCTGCTGAATAGTCTAATACAATATAATTTAATTATTTTATTTAAGAGAAGATGACTAACCAACTAACCCATGTTGGGAGACTAAACCTTGTCTTAATACCATCGGTTTTAATATTTCGTTAATTCATACCTTTGATGAACATGGTCGTGATTTTAGAACTATTGTTAGAAATCATGAATTTCAAGAATTCAGATGAAACGGTTTTGGTGATTGGACTAAAACTCAACTAACTATACCGGTTAGACATAAGTGAGATCGGATACTAGGAAACAGTTCAGCATACAAACAAGAACCGGTTGAAGACTTCAATCGGAAGACCAGTGATGACCGTAAACCAGATACGGATGAGCCACGCGGTCAAGGTTGACTCAATGTGCAAACAAAAACCGGTTGACGTTGAAGAACGGAAATCCTATACCGGATGTGCCACGTAGTCAAATATTCAAATTTATTCAAGGCGCGGTAAGATTGAAGACCTCTGATATACATTTAATGAAGGGCTGGAATGGAGCCTAAGTAGAAGTCAAGACAAGCTCAAAAAGAAATAAAGCAAATGGCACAAGCTGAACTGCAACAAACACCGGACAATATCTATTTCGGGCAAAGAGCATTTAATGCATTGTCCGGTACAAGGAGCTATTTCACAACGGCTCCATACATCAAGACCAACTATAAAAAAGAAAGGCATGATGAAGAAGGTACTTCACCAACTCTCAAGCGAAAGACAAGTGCAAAAAGTATTAAGTCTTCAAGCAATTAAACAAATCGTTTAGGTGTTGACCTCACTGTACGTAGACCAGGGTTGGCTAGTAAGTGAGTTGTATCCAAGGGACTTTAACAAGCTCTTGAAGTAGGTGGATTGTTTATACACAACTGCCTAGGTGATTCATTAGATCAAGCTGAGTTCAGCTGGGTAAGTTGTACTGTATATTGTATAACTGAAGATCTAGTGAACCTTCCTTGTGAGGAAGAAGGGGAGACGTAGGAGAATTAACTCCGAACTTCCAGAAACAAACTGCTTTCTTTCACACTCACAAACACACTAATTGCATATTTCAATCGGTATTGGTTCAAAACCGACCGGTCCATTTCTGCACAAGTCACAGCAAGAAAATATCAAGTACCGGTATCTACCGTAACCTGTTGAATACCAAAAGATAGACAAGTGTTTATTCACCCCTCTAAACACATAACCAATCCGAACAAGTGGTATTAGAGAGGGTTACTTGATATTCTTCTTACTCTAACCATGACTTCATCAGATATGCTTTCTATGTTTAGCAGGGAAAACTTCCTTGAATGGAAAATAAGATTAATGACCCATCTCTGCGCACAAGATGATGAGATGATCGATGTGATGAATTCAGGACCGTTTGTGTTCAACAAAGTAAACGTACGAAATGGTGCACACCCTAATGAACCACAAGAAGTTCCTAAGGAAAGAGACGAGCTGTCGACCTTAGAGAGAAGAAAGGCAAATCTCGACAACATTGCTAAGAACATTCTGTTCAGGACACTGGACGTGGGAATATCTAGACAAGTCATGATGTGTAAAACTGCAAAGAAGTATGGACCAAACTATGCCAAATCTGCGAAGATTTCGAAGCTGACAAATTCAAGCCCCAGACAAGACTGGAAGAAATGATACCGGCTCAATCAGTGAAAGCACCAGAACCCCCAAAAGCGGAAGATATAAAACGGAGAAGCTATCAAAAAATTCTGAAAGCCCATAAAGAGAACGTCGAACAATACACCACGAGGTAAACAGGGTGAAGAGATGGATGAATACTCTAACACATGTTTTAATTATGACAGGACCAGACATAACACTATTGACTGCCCTACAAAGGATGAAAACCAGCTCAAAAGCAAAAGGAAATCACACCTTCTGGTAGCTGAGAAGAATACCCGCATGTGGGATGACACAGACTCAGAAGAATCCAGTTCTGAAAAAGAACTGAGCGGATATGAAAGTGAGAAAGAACTCGTCTACCTGATGGGAGATCAATCAGGCCCAGAAGACAAATTCAGCTATGAAGAGGTTTTAGATGCTCTCCAGAACATGGCTGATGAATACAGGAAATTAAACGAAAAGCTGAAGGCTGCGGAAAAGGGAAAGGCACCGGCACAGAAAGATATCGGACCTCTGTTTGAGAAAATCACTCAACTAGAGGAAGAAAACCTCAGACTGAGAGAGGCAGCTGAGAAAAATGCCTCAAAAAACCAGAAGTTGTCCGCGTTAGTCCAGTCATGGACTAAGTCGTTCGAGACATTGTACTGTCTTCAAGGATCCTTGAGGGATGCCAATGACCGAAGCGAGCTTGGTTGTAAAGAACAAGTGAACACTGAAGAGGCATCTACGTCGTATAAGCCGCTTACCTCATCTACAGTATTAAACTTCGTTCGCCCTTCCAGTTATAACCCTAGTTCAGTTAGTCTGGATAACTGCCTCAGAAAGACTGGACTAGGATATATGAATAATAATAAACCCCCTGTTCCTTACCAAAGGTAGATACCGCAACCGCTAAGGGGGAATACTACTCATACATACAATAAAAATAATGACCCAGGTAGAAGGGAGAAACTCAAACAATGAGGAAACTCCCATCATAACAATAATGATAGACCGAGGTCCCATAAATACAGAAATCTCCAATACCGGTCACAAAGTAAAAACAAAACTTGTAAATATCTAATAAACCCGATAACCAGTATGTTTGTTAGGGTAATCCAGGTTTGGATTCCCAAGAGTCTAATCCCTGACTGGACCCATAATTATATGGGTACCAAAAACTACAGTTGTCTTGCAGGAATACATGCAGGAACTCAACAGGCCCAGCTGATTTCTAGACAATGGTTGTTGTTGGCACATGACCGGAGAAAGAAGAATTCTCACGGACCCTACACCATGTGCCAAGATAACAAGAAAAGTGAAGCTAAAGGTGAAAAAGTTATACTAATAAGACGAGGAACCGACGTCACATTCATTATAAACTGGAATGAGCAAACCGCTTATATTCCAACTTGGTTGATTGCCGATGAGTCCAAATGTTTTGTATGGGATAAGAGAGTGAATCATATGAAGTTTAGAATTGCTCAATAATAAGTAGGATTAACAAGCTTAGGGGAAACCAGGGTAGAAACTGAAAGGTTAGGAGTAATCAAGGAAATGGATTTCTTATTTTTTGCGCTAACCATACTTTGAGGACCATGGTATATGCCATGAGTTATCTGCTGTCAGAACACCAAAGCAAAATGGAGTAGCTGAGAGAAGAAACCGGACGCTCAAAGAAGCAGCCAGAACTATGCTGGCAGATGCAGATATCAGATTTTGGGCAGAAGTCAATACTGCCTGCTACACACAGAACCGGTCAATGATCTGCAAGAATCATGGAAAAACACCCTACGAGCTCTGGACTGGAAATATTCATGTTATCTCATAACGTTTGGAAGCAGAGCATACCGGGTGTTCAACAGCAAAAGCCTCATCTGAGCAAAACTCTTCAAATAATTGACGAAGAAATTCAAACAGCTGTTTCAGGAAATCCAACAGAACCAGTTGACTCTCAGGAGGAAGCTGAATCCATCAAATGAAACTGGATCAGATCTAAACATTCTAAGAGGCTAATAATTGGAAATCCAGTCTTCAAAGATTGAAAAAGCACTTGAAGATGACAACAGGATACAGGCCATGCGAGAAGAACAAAACCAGTTTGAGCACAGCCAAGTCTCAACTCTCATTCCAAAATCAGTCCAAATTGTGATTCATACAAAATGGATGTTCAAGAACAAAGCTCGGTAAAGATGGGCATGTTATCTAAGACAAGGCAAGATTGGTTGCTCAAGGATACCGGCAGGAAGAAGGAACTGACTATAGTACCTCGAGTTTGGATTACAAGATAAGCAGCTAGAAACTAAAATCTTTACAAATAAAATACACCAAGAAACTGCTTAAGAGATTCGGTATGGATGACTGCTCTAAAGCGTCAACTCCACTAAGAGCATCAAACTCAAAGACGAAGGGGGCATAGCAGATGTGACTAAATACCGGGGATCTATAGGCTCACTACTGTACCTAACAACCAGCCAACCAGACATCATGTACAGTCTCTCTGTGATCGGTGTCAGTCAGACCTGAAGGAAAGCCATTACACTGAAGCCAAGAGGATACTGAAATATCTAAAGGGGACAGTCAACGTCGGACTATGATATCCGAAAGACTAGTTTATCCCTACATGCAGACTATGCAAATTATAAGATAAACCGGATAAGTACCACTGGAACACATCAGCAGTTTGTAGACCGGCTAATCTCCTGATCCTATGGATCCAGCACAAATTGGCTGATTATGGAGTACAAGAATCAGACAGGCCAATCCTCTGTAACAACGCAAGTGCCACTGAAATCACGCAAAATTCGGTATTTCACTCAAGGACAAAAATTAAGATCCGACATCATGAGGCCATGCTCAAGAAGGAAGTCAGACTGGAACATATCTCACCAAACCGACAAGTGGCAGACCTAATGAAAGCGCTCCCCGAAGCTAAGTTTACCCTTTTCCGAAATGCTTTAGGACTGTTAGACTTATCTTAAAAGTCCTAGCATGAAGTCAGGGGGAACAATGTTAATATCAAATTAATTGATATGATGTAGTTGCCTAGACGTTAAAGAAATGCTGCATTTTGATGATTTCAGTGCATAATTCTTTCGGTCATTCTTTCATAAATAGACCAGCCCATACACTTATTTAGTCGATTTCGTCCAAAATCAATCTTCATCAATATCCACTAAGAAGCTTAAACATATGAGACCTTATATTATGTTAAGCCAAGGTTTCATAATCTATACCGGATTCCTTCTGAAATCGGGACTAGACTTTACGCAATGGATATACATACTACCCATACTGTTGGTTAAAGACCGATCTTACTTCAATAATTGCACGTCACCAATGCACACATTACAAGTTATGTGTTGGTATAGCTGGCTTCGAGTTTGCAGGGTTATCTGAATACGTGAATAGTCTTGTCATGAAAGAATCTCTGACAAAGGACAAGACGTAAAGTTCCGAAGCATTGACTGAATCGATAAGGATAGTCTGGGTTACTATGCACCCGTGACACAACACGACAGAATTCTCCAAGGATTTAAGGACCTCACTCCCTCTTCGGAATTCATCAATCCTTCAACAACTGAGTCTCCTATGCCAAACTTCCACAATATCCACCACCCTTAATCAGGATAAGCCTCACAGCCAGAAAAAGCCTTACTAACAAGTCAAACTCCGGTATTTTCCTAAAATCCACCTCAAGCTGTCTTAATGA
>JAPQWV010002869.1:0-49035 GCA_027422505.1 Craterostigma plantagineum | reverse complement strand
CGATCCTAACACATATATTATTAGAAATGTTATCTTTTTTGGGTTACACACTATGTTTTGAGAGGTTCACGTTAAACATTTAGGTAACCGCTAAAATTTTTGTGAATTATTTGAATAGATTATAAACAGCTGCCTTGCATTTCAACTGATATTTGCCTGACGTGTAGAATGCCCAACACGTAGAGATACACTAGTAAATATCTTTATATATAATATACATACATATACAACAAAAGACAAATACAATACATTCGCTTTATTGTAATTGAAAAATAAGTAGTGCGGTAGCGGTACATAATATGCGCTAAGATAAAGTAGAAAATTGGGAAAGTAGCAAACATAAATATAGATAAAAGCCTTTAGATAGTTTTAGAACTATTAGGTTGTGTTCGTTTCGGGTGATCCTCCAAAGCGTTACGGTGATCCTCAATTCACCTCTTCATCACTTCGTTTGTTTATCCTAGGTGATCAGTTATCGACGTGATGATGGATCACCTAAATGATGAAAAAGGGGTGATATTCAATTTTTTTGGACCACCTCAATAAAGATAGGTGATCCTATATTACAATACTGAGGTGATCGTTCTAATTTTATTTGGACAACATTACCCTTAACTTCAATTGTACGTCAAACTCAAGTCCAGATCGGATAATTAGAAAGATTGAGAACTCCTTATGAGCTTGTGGCTAACTATCTTCTTTGCCAATTGATTTTACGTAGGAACCCTACAAGCTTATATGATCTTGAACTTGGGCTGGAATTGTGCCTGAAAAATCCCTAAAACTTTAAACATTTCTTCTGTATATACATTCATTCATATTTATTAAATTATATAGCTAACAATGGGAGAAAATCCAAATGGTCTACGGCAGGGGCGGATCCAGAAAATTTTTATCGGGGGAGCCGTAAGATAAAAGTAAAAAGTCGGATGTGGCCCTTGCATCAAGGTCTATTGCAAAGTGCTAAAAATTTTGTTTTTTCGGGGCCTTGAAACGTCATTTTTTTTATCAACGTTTATATCATGAATTGAAAAAATACAGGAGGAATAACACAAATCATATGTTGTGTGTAGGTAAGCTGCATTATTGTTGATATTTTTGTTTTTTATACGACAAATAATTGTTTTAATTTTTATAATGCTAATCAAATTAAAATTGTGGAAGTCCACAACTGGTTTAGAATTTTTAATTAGGAAGGTCGTGCATTGATTAAATTAAATAATAAGAAAAATTCATTTTATCTTGTTCAAAATAATTTTTTTGAAATAATACTGATTCTATCATTTGTAAACATTATAGTTTTTATTTTTAGGGTTTTAGAAACAATTATTTATTTACTGTTATTTGTGTAATGATATGTTAAGTAATTAGAATAAGCAAAAAAAATGAAAAAGGAAGTCAAACAAATATATTTAATTTAGTCCAAACCAAACAATGTAGATCCGCCGTTGGTCTACGGTGTTTACCCATGGACCAATTTAGTCCCCGATGTTCGCGTGGACCAATTTAGTTCACGATATTGTCGAATTTGAACTTTTTCAAAAACATATTTTTGTTAGTCCCGTGGACCAATTTTTAAAAAGGAAACATCGCGTGGACCAAATTCACAGTCGATGTAAATCGCGATGATCATCCAAATTTATAATGTCGACAAATTGACAGTGAAAAGGGAAGTTTACCCATGGAGCAATTTAGTCCCCGATGTTTCCTTTTTTAATGTTATTTATAAATTTTAAGTCTAGCCAATCGTACATCGATGATCATTGTGTTTCCCCAGCTAACAAACTAAATCTTAAATAAATGTTTAATACTTAAAAAACAAAAATATTGATAATTATATAAAGATTTATAATTAATGCTTATAAAAATTAAAACGAATATCAAAAATATTAATCATCATTGTGTAAAATCTTAAACTAAACATACTCATCCATATTATTAGATTTTACGTATGGGTTAATTATGACATTTACGAATGTCATTTCACACATCACTTTGATTAAACAACACATTAATGCAATATCACGTTGATATGCAAAATAAAAATATCACTACAAAATAAAAATGACATACCACATTGATTCACATCACATTAATATTCACATTACGGTAATGTGACAATTACCTTGACGTTGGATCTCCTCAAACAAACGCATCCGATCTTTTATTTTGTTTGCTTTAAACGAGTAAAATTTTTGTTTCATGAAAAGCAAATATTATAGGTGAAATAATTTTGAGCCCAATTGTGTGTAAACGTAACCAATATTTAGTGTTGTCCATTATTCTTTCAGGCCCAATAACGCTAATAACGAAAAATAATACCATGTTAACTTTCTACATCGTTTTGTACGCACTATTTGTCATTTCCAACATATATTTAACTCATGTATTTCTATGTATAAATACAGTTAAATAATAATTGCTTGCTTATGCAACTAACCCGACTATGGCCGGCGACGAGTTGACCGGCCGACAAGCATTAGTTTGGTATCGCTTAAGCAAGGTCTCTGGTTCGAATCCTTGTGTACACAGCAACCCCTTTGCGAGCCTCACATGCCGTTACAGAGTACGCGAGTGGGGCGAACCGGATTAGTCGGGACAACCCGGTACCAGTCGGGTATCCCAAAAAAAATAAAGATTATCTAAGATTAGAATCATAAATAAACTTGAGTAATATCTCTGTAGACGAACTCCTTATCATCAACTCTCGATATTTTATTCCATATACGTTCTTTTTTTTTCAAAATGATAGCTTGTATTAATCACAACAGATACAGGGGCTAAATAGCTCAAGGTCTCACCGATACATCGTCAACTGAGAGAACAAAGGCTCACAAACGAGCACATCATAATCCCACAATGGGGGGACAAAAGCGACAGAAAACAAAACTCATTATCTACGACCAAGAACTAAAGAACCTATAACAGAAAAAGCTATTAAGTTAAATCTACGATGCTCTTCACTTTCACGTGGACTTCGACTTCCGGATTTTTATCTTCATCGGACCGGGGGGCTCCACAAGGGAGAAATGCTCCCGACCCGAGGGTCGAGAGAGACGACGTCCCACTACGGGAGACTCGAGGCTGAGATGATTGAGGAGGCGGCGGTGAAGGCGGTGGGACGGCGGTGAAAGCGCCGAGGCGTCTGCGAGAAGATGGCAGCGAGGTGGAGTCAGCAGCTGCAGCTTCGACGAGATGTCGGTGAGGCGAGGCGGCGGGACGGAGGCAGAGGCAGCGAGGCGGTGGAGAGAGGTAGGCGGCGGCGGCAAGCGGGAAGGCCGCGAGCGTTGGGCGTTTGCCTCGGAGGCGACGACGACGCTGGGCAGATTCCGCCGGTGGAGAGAGAGGGTAGAGAAAGAGGAGACGTTATTATTTGAATTTCCTCATTTTGAATAATTTGCAGCATCAAAGTTTGAATTTTTTTTTCCATATACGTTCTTTCGGTGGCTCTTTTTTCGTACTTATGCAGCTCTAAAATTCAACAAGGACAACTATTATAGGTAGAGAGATGAATTTTATGGTGCTCATGTGAGCACCTTATGCGGGCACATGGTGATGTGGCACCGATTCGTGTCATTTCAACACCCCACATCGACATCTAAGGTATGTCGTGCCATTAACACCTTCTAGGTAGAGATACATATATATATTTATATTATCAATATACCTTCATTACTTGTTCTCACATCCACGTCATGTGAAATATTCATCGTTTAATGGTAGGAAGAGCCAAGATAAACTTAGTGCACAAAACCATAATACATTACAAATACTTAGTAATTTTGCACACGCTTTAATTATAAAATACTAATTACTAAAAATAGAAGGATAAATTTGTAAATATAAAAATGCAATGTAGTCGGTAGTTTTCTTTTAATTTTTACTATTATTTTTTTAATTATTTTAAGTGACATATCAAACTTGACGGTTTATACCAGGCCCTGACACTTAATAAAAGGTATGTGGCAATCTCCAACCGAAAACTTACTTCTCAAACGCAAACTCATTCTCAAACTCAAAATGCAATAATTCTTCTCCAACCATTAAACTCATTCGCAAACTCAAAAAAACTTTTTTTGCAATATTCTCTTTCACATCAACATTTATAATTTTTCAATACGATCCAGATATGTTATAACTTTTCAATTTTACCCACAAATAAATGATATTTTGTTAGGCTAAAGTATTTAATAAATAAATATTTTATGTACGATTTTGAACATTATTCATGTGGTATATTAATAAACAATTAAATAAATAATAAAAAAGCTAACTATAGTAACTTATGTAATAAAAGTTAATTACTATATTTAGTATGTGTGTGAGAGATAAAAACTTATGCATTGGTGTCAAATGAAAACGCATGTATGCATTTGAGTGTTGGTTGGAGTATTTGTTTATGCTTGCATCCGATTATTGGTATTGGTTGAGATGGTCTAAATAGTATATAACACAACAAGCAAACATAGTATTTTTATGCTTGCATCCAATACAGAATTGATTTCGTGTCTAAATATGAATATTAGAAACGGCTTCTGACATGATTTTTTTTTTATTTCTAAATTATGAATATTTTTAATTAGACACGGATCAATAGAGCTGTCAAAGTGGCCCGTGGCCCGCGGGCGGCCCGCCCGCCCCACTAAAGTGGCGGGTTGGGCTGAGCTTTTCAGGCCCGCCAGGAGGCGGACCAAAGCGGGCCAGCCCGTGCGGCCGTGGGCTTGGCGGGGCGGGACTTGCTAGCCCGCAGCCTGGCCCGCCATTATTGTAAATATATAATATATAAATAAATCTATATTATATTGAAAATAAATACTCCCTCTGGTCTTTAAAACAAGTCATTTTGGGTAATTTTTCTGGTCTTTAAGGAGGTCGTTTTGATATTTTCAAGCAAAGTTGAATGAAATTTCCAGAATTGCCCCTACTGTTAAATAAATACAGAATTGAATGAATAGTGGTTAATAGATCAAATAATTAATTAGGGTCAAGAAAGACATTTCAACTATTTTCTTAATATGTGTGCTAATATCTAGAACGACATGTTTTTAAGACCGGAGGGAGTACTAAATAAAGAAAATAAAACTATTAGTTAGATAATATAATTCATGTCATTAATTATGTATAATTAATATCATATTTATTCATACTTTATTAACCATAATTAAATAAAATTTTTTAGTAAATTTAAAATTTAAACTAAAAAAATAGAAAAAAATTACTAGGCGGGCGGGCCAGGCCCGCGGCCCGCCGCAGGGCGGGGCGGTCCCCAGTTTTGAGGCCCGCCCTGCCCCCGCCGCCAGCCCGCCCGCCAAATTGACAGTACTACATATCAGATAGGAAAATAAAAACGGAAATGTGACAAAATTCATTTTAGAAACGGTATATATCAGTGTCCAAATCTGCTACGAGAACAATACATACACAAGCAGACAAGAAAATTTTGTGTCTGAAAATATGAAATTTAATTTTAGGCACCGAATTTTCCGCGCATAATATATTTTTTTCTAGTAGTGTAATCATTTCGAGTGATAGTGTTATTATTAAATAACCGGTTTATAGTCACTTTAATTAATACACGAAATGTACCACAACCAGTGTTTTCATGACCGCACTGGACCGGCCGGTTTCGATCAGAAATCGGTGAAACGATCGAAATTCTAGTTCGGTTCCGGTCGAGTCTAAATTTAATTAGAAAAAAAAGAAAAAATGAAAAATATAAAATTATAACCAAATGAGTAAATATAATAAAATATGCATTTGGGCTAGGTTTGAGTCTATCCAACTAGGGTTGCAAACATCGAGTCAAATACCACAATATTCTATTCATATTCGGATGACAATACGAATCCGAATACGAATCGAATATTTAATCGAATCATAAAATCGATTCTTCTTTGTATTCGGAAATATTCGAATCGAATATTCGAATACTCGAATATGGATTACATTTGAGTATTTTTCTTTACTTTAATAAAAATATTTATATTATTATATTTAAAATATATATTCTAAAGTATATATTGAATTGCAATATTACGTATCGGCACCCCCTTTAAGGGTGAAGAAAAAAACATTAGAAATTGTACAATTTCTGATAATTATTCTCCATCAATAATAATGTAAGTTTTAAGGTATTACGTTTTATTTCATGAATGCAGTTATTCAAAGATTACACATAAATATTAATTTTGTATATGTTAAAGTTAATTCTACACTTTACCATTAGAAATAAACAGAACTTCTAAATTTATAAATATTATGCTTGATTTATTTTTAAAAACCTTTCTCATACCATAAATATTTCATATTAAACTTTATGAATAAATAAAATTATGCGAATGGAATAATTCGATTAATATTCGAATCGAATATTGTGATTTCATATTCGTATTCGGATATTTCTCGAATAAAAAAATATTGTTATTCGAATTCGTATTGTAAATTTTCGAATTCGAATCTTAAAATTTCGAATCGAATCGCGAATCGAACAAAAAAAGTTCGATTCGTTTGCAACCCTAATCCCAACCCATTTTAC
The DNA here is from genome assembly GCA_027422505.1 of Craterostigma plantagineum. Taxonomy (NCBI): domain Eukaryota; kingdom Viridiplantae; phylum Streptophyta; class Magnoliopsida; order Lamiales; family Linderniaceae; genus Craterostigma; species Craterostigma plantagineum. The sequence continues at coordinate 42,500 of JAPQWV010002869.1, read as the reverse complement.
ATTATTATTTTATAATTAATTTCTGAGCCCAATAATTCTTTACTAATTTTGGCCCCTGAATTTATATTAATTTTTTAGATCCTATTATACCGTTAAATTTAACTACAAACACAATTTATTCAATCGGTATGTTTATAAAATTTTAATTTGAAAATGTTCATTAAATATATGTATATTTCCGATGTTATTTGATTCATTAATTCGTAAAATATATATTTATTAAATCTAGAGGTAACGGTTTTATACCGATTAAGCCACTAAACCTTAAACAACTAAAACTTCTGGTCTGGTTCGAAAACCCGATTTCAGAACATTCACTACAGCTCAGCTAGTGTAATTAAAAACTCCATTGAGGAGATAGTTTGTCACAATAGACGTATCCATTTTCATACTGATCTTGATTGGGACAGTAAATTCTGGTTAATCCGAAAATTAATATTTTTCTAATCCCATTATTGATGAACAAAATAAATACATTAAATTAAATCGAGAGGGAGACATTCATTGTCTATTTTACCAGGACATTCTATTAAGATAGAAAGAGAAAGCCACTCGAAGTTCATCTACATACGAACAAAGAAACGTCAAAAGTCTTGAAACCCGGGAAACTATGGCCACCTTAATTATCTCTTTTTGATCATAAACTTACATAGATTAGATTTAGGGGAAACTTGGTTTCAGGCCTCGTTACCGTTTAAAATTTGGTTTCAGGCCCGTCGAAAAATAGTTTAAGGACCCAATTTCTGAAGTATCACTTCATTGTTATGCGGTACCACTTCATTGTTCTGCAGTACCAATGAGAGTCTTAATCGTTTAAAAGGTGGGGTGTCTATATTCTAGTCCCTATTGATCATTATAGTTTAAAATATATATAGGAAAAAAAAGCAAAGTGGATGTATTTTCAATCAAATAAATGCACGAGTGACATGACAAGGAATTTTGGTCGTGCAAGAAAAGGAATATCGCGCATTTATATATAGATATATATAAATAATGACGCCTAGAAATTAGTATAGATATATAATGCACAATAGGAATTTTGATCTGTGGGTATAAACATGCCACATCGTCGATCAATGACCTCTAGAATGTGTTAATTCGTATTATGTATCATCTAACGTTGATGTGGCATGTCGACATGGCACGAATCAGTGCCACATCGAAAGACGTAAGGTGCTCACATGTGAGCACCATAAAATTCCTATATATATAATATATGTATACATATACGTATTTATACATGATGAAATTGCATATGTTCGTGGAATGAGACACGTGTATGCATTTCTTTGCATTATTAGCATATGAATTATGCATTCTTGCCATGCTTTTCTAGATTCCTTTTGGGGAGTACATGAGTAAGATACTAACTATATTATTCTAAATATGAGGAATCCGTCTAGAAAAATCTTTAAATGCTTGGTAGGATTGTAATCATCATCGTTTCCCATTGTTGGGTGATTATCTAGTTAAACTTATAATTTCTCAACACTCACGCTAAGATAATGGTCAAAATAATGATGATTATGGTCAATGTAAACCTTGATAAAAAAAAATTGTATGCTTTTATTTTTCTTGAAATGCTATATCCACTAACCTTGATGATCAAGGCTTATAGTTTACAAATTAGAAATTTGTGTCACTAAGTTTATCAATTTTTAGCTTTTTCCATAGTTATAAAACAGGCCACTAGCTTCATGTCATATGAAATTTAAAAATGCAAATTTCCAACAAAACAAGGGATGATTTAGGTAAATATAGAGGTTCACAAAAAATAGCTTCAACTATAAAAACTGTTAAACCTTTACTAACTAAGATCCATATTAACTAGTTATGTGGTTGTGTTAACGCAAAAACGTTTAAAGAATATAGTTTTTTATACTAGTTCTCAACTATGTAACGAGTTCTCAATTCTCATAAAATAATATAGATGAGAACTCTACTATGTTTTGGGTTCTCAGCTCTCAATTATACTAGAACGCGTATATAGCCAAGAATCCGACTCTAAAATGATAAATACCCTTAATGTTATGGTTTAAAATACAACAAGCCTATTTTTAAAATATTTTTTTGGTCCAAACTAAGTCATCATTCCTAAGTCAACGGCCAAGATAATAGAGAAATGCTATTTAACCCAACTACCCTTCGAACTTCAATAAACCATTTGCGATATTAATTTGATAGTCCTTTAGGCAGAAAAAAGGTAAATAATTGACATTAACTTAGCACATTATAAGCTCCATTTGACATTGACCTAAATAGCTCTAAATCCATCCCACGGAATAATTTAATTCAAATTTACTAAGAATGGCGCAGCAATATATATAGTAAGACTTGGCAACAACTTATATTCCAATGTCCATAGATGAAGTCAAATATTCAGTAGCACGTTGACCAACGATAAAAATATTCAATATTTTGCATCGAATACATATGGAAGAATGGCAATAAACAATTGAAAAGAGTGTCACAAAGAAAACCCTTTTCCACGCGGAGAAATGAAAGTCAATCGGTCAAACTTCAAAGCCAACTCACCCGGTAAATATTTAGTCGCTGCAAAGTATTTAGGTCGTGCTCTTTATATATTAAACATATAGAATTAAATAAAAAAAAAAAATTGCGGCTTAGATGCCCCACACTTCTCTATGCATCCATCTATATAAAGCCCCACACTTCATTCTATTTCCTTTGTCCATACATAAAATTTTAAATCCGTCTAAAAACAAATAACTCCACGCACTAACACACGCAAATCTGTATCACATAACTTTCGAAGTTCATCAACCCTTTAATTCCTTTTTTCTTAAACTTATTCGAACTAAAGGAAAGACGAAACAAAAGAGAGCATTAGTAATAAGGAGTCGACCACTCATGTCCAAGAACAACATGAAGAATAAGAAGCAAACGATCGAAGATGACGTCAGAAGAGGACCGTGGACCGTAGATGAAGACCTCATCCTCGTCAACTACATAGCAAATCACGGCGAAGGTCGATGGAATTCTCTCGCACGTTTCGCCGGTAATTTTTTCAATCATTTTATATGTCAAAATAATTACGTCTACATGGCGCATGATTATTGGCACATCTAGACATAGAGAACAAAAAATGATTGCAAACTCATTGGGGTAAGAAAAAAGTTAACAACCTAAGGAATTGCGTGTGAGACTGTAATATACCAGTGAAATAAACGAAATAAAGTTTTTTTTTTTCTGTTTTTCTTTCCATATATTGAGTATTATTACATTATTTATCGCAGGTCTGAAAAGAACTGGGAAGAGCTGTAGATTGAGATGGTTAAATTATTTACGCCCCGATGTCCGTCGAGGCAATATAACCCTCGAAGAACAGCTTCTGATTCTTGAACTCCATTCTCTCTGGGGAAATAAGTACATATGTTTACTTCTTAAATACATATAACACGTAAATGTAGACGAAATAGAAGACTTAATATATTATTTTATTACAACGTTGTTTAGGTGGTCAAAGATCGCCCAACACTTGCCAGGTAGGACAGATAACGAGATAAAGAACTATTGGAGAACGAGGGTTCAAAAGCACGCCAAGCAGCTAAATTGCGACGTCAATAGCAAGCAGTTCAAAGACACCATTCGATATCTTTGGATTCCGAGGATCGCCGAGAGGATCCGAGCTGCCGCCGGAGCTAATACGTCGCCGGCGCCAGCCGCCGCCGTGGTGGGCGATTCGAGCACTGTAGCAGCTTCGTTGGATTCTTTTGGGACGCCTATTTCTGATATCTCTGAGACTAATTGTTACAATCCCTTTAGTAGCAACGATCGACTGCAGTTTAACGGTGGAATCGGTGAAGATCGAAGATGTTTCAATCAAGAGAATGATATTAGTTATTCTTATGGTGGTGGTGATGAAGTTTTCGTTGCTGGGAATAACGATGGTTTTTGTTCTTACAACGGAGGAACGACGATGAAGGATTTCGATCTTAAGTACGACGAGGAAAGTGGTTGTCAGTGGGTGAATGACGAAGGCAGCTTCTGGAATGTGGACGACGGCGCGTGGTTCTTAGAGGAACAGTTCGGCGGCGATTTTTTTTAGGTAGACGGCGAAGCAATTATTTTCTTCTTTTTTTTTTCTTTGGGTGTAGTTTAATTTTTTTATCAGTTTCTTTTACCAATTTCATGTGATTGAGAAATGAGTTTCTTTTTTTCGGTGTGTTAATAATATAGTATGTGAATGATTTGCGGATGAATAAATATCAAGGAAAAATTGCGAATAGTCGAAGAATTAAATGAAACGAGCTTTTGTAAGGAGGATTTTTTTTTTTTTTTTTTAATTACGTACAATAAAATTATATTCGGAGATTTATGCTTCATGATTATTGATCCCACTACAACTTTGTGTATTGCATGTCTTTGTTGCTTGTTATTTTAGTTATTCTATTAGAGCATCTCCAACGGGTACTTCATTTTTGTGTAAAACACAAAAATAAAGTACGTCTTTACTCCAATGAGACTCTATATCTAACACTAATATTGTGTTGATCTGCAGAGATACTCTAGATCTAGAGTACACACAATTTTCAACACAAAAATTGTGTTGAACTTTCTACTATTTATAATTTAATAATAAAAATATTTAATTATATTTAAATATTTGATATTCTAATAATAAAAGTAAAACAATATTAATTTTCTATTATTTATTTATATTTTCGTTTTAACTTAATGAAATATAATTAAATAATATGTTAAGTTTATAGTTAGTTAATTTTACAATTAATTATTATAATTTATTGAATTTCTAATAATTATAATATAAAGTTTCATATAGAATTTGATAGAGTAGAAAATAGAGTTAATGGCTTGGAGTGAAAATTAGTGTAGAAAATAGAGTTTATGGTAGGGCTGTTAAAAATCGACCCGACCCGCCAACCTGACACGAACCGCACCCGAAAATAGCAGGTTCGGGTTAGCATTTTTGACCTGTTTACGTAAATGGGTAAACCCGAAACCCAACCCAATTATTAAGTGGGTCAGGTTAGGGTTCGGATTTTTAACTCGAAATCAACCCGAAATCAACCCGTTTATCAACCCATTTGACCCGAATGATATATATTATTTAAATATTATTAATATAAATAAAATAAAATGATTAGTATATGAGGTGGTAGTTTATATTTTCGCCTTTTTTCCTATACAATCATTTGATTTCATTTGATTTTTTAGCAAAAATGGATCCTATTCTGATGCTCGATGAATTATGCGAAGATGTCAAGAAGATAAGGCTGGGAGATCAAATGGAAGAGGGTATGGTTTCGGTCAAATATCATCGGGTTCGGTTGGCCATGAAATAATTTGCTTGGTATTTAATTATTGAGACTTTTGTTATTAATTGTCTCTTAATTATGATTTATGATGATGTTTTTAGAAAAAAGTTGATAAGTTCTTTTTTGTTTAATTTGAATTTTATAATTCTGTCAATTTGTTAATTTTTTTAATTTTAAAACGGGTTGGCGGGTTGGGTTAGGGTTAAAGCAGGTTGGGTTTGGGTCTGATTTTTCAACCTGTTTAAGTAACCAGGTCAGGTCAGGGTTGAAGTTTTCAACCCATTTATTAAACGGGTTGAACCCGAAGGTGACCCAACCCGACCTGTTTACCACCCCTAGTTTATGGGTTGGAGTAAAAGCACTGTAGCAACTGTAATATTGTGCAGAATTAACTGTATTTTCGTGCTGTGGGTTGGAGATGCTCTTATGGGATTTCGAAACATGGCAATTAGAGAGCTCCTTCTCGTTATTCTATATTAATTGAAAAGGTAATTCGAATATACTTATATTATATAATATATTGATTATTATCATGGATGTTTTGTTATGTAAGTCACGCATGGCTGCTATCTTATCATGTTATATATGTCATTAATCAAATGCCACGAACAAGTTTTTCACGCAATCAATCATATCGGAACCATTATTATCCCATAAAGACGTTTTAATTAATTACTTACTTGGATATTGGCTTTTCTTATTCAAAGGAGAATGTCTTGTTATGATCCTAAGCAAAGGGATAATCTTTTAATTTGCTTCCGTGCTACCTTTATGGCATACAGTTGTAATAATCAATTTAAGATTTGTGATTGTGTAATCGAATAAAAGATAGATCACTTATGATTAATCCAAATCAGAGAAAGAAATATTTCACAATATCGGCTTATGTTATTGAATTGATGATGTTAAGGAATATGTTGAACATGAAACATATATTCTACTATTATACTAATACGTTTTTGCACACTTACAATACGTTTTTGCACACTTTATGCGTGTGCTTATAATACAATTATATTTATGTTACTTCTATTTTTTAAATTCATTATTTGTAATGTTTAATATATGGAATATAATTTTAACTATATAAATAAAAAAATGTATAGGATATAAGTATAATAAATAAAAATTTAAAGTAATATAAAAATTATTAAAGCAATTAATTAACAAAAAGAGGACTAAATGCAAATAAGTGACACACCAAATATGACAGTTTATAGCCACCCCACACCCTTTATATACTAGAATAGATTAAGAGTGAGGGGCTAGGACAAACCGTCAATTGGTCTGTATCAATTGACCAATCGGATTTTTCACATCTATTAAAAAAATAAAAGACTTATTAAACCGCGTACCTTACATAACCTCGTATAACTACCAAATGCTATTTTTGGTATATTACTTATTAAAACTATTAATAATAATAATTAACTTTATGTTATTGCACACATGTAGGATGTGTCAAAATATTATTCCCTCTGTCCCAGCAACTTTATCACATAAGTTGTTGGGCACGCAAATTAAAGTGGCATTACTATAATAATATAGTCAATGAAAGGTAAAAAAGGTGTATTTTTTGACACGTCTTTTAATAATATTTAATATTATTATATTGATTGTTTGTGATAGTTTTTTCTAAGTAAGGAAAGGTGATAAAATTCTTGGGATCCCCAAATTAAAAGTGTGATAAATTAGCGGGATGGATGGAATAGTAATCTGTGATGCACGTGTTCCTCTAGTTTGAGTTAGTAAACGTGACAAAATGGAACTATAAAGCCTAGCTAGATATACGTATTACGTATGTATATGGCGTATGATATCATCTCTTCTTATAGGAATTTTTTTTTTTCTCCTTATGTCCACTTACACACGAAATTAAACACGTCATTTGGAATCTTAAGTCTATTTTTTATTATTTTAAAATTTATGTTAAGAGAGGGAGCCACGAGAGGTGGTCCAAAAGTGTAACGGGTGTGGAGCATGCACGTTGCAAATTGAAAAGTTTTCATACCATTATCATAAAATTTCGACGACCCCCACTCATATCTACTAAGAAAATATTATAGGATGATTTGGGAAAGAAGCAACTATCTAAGAAAATATATAAGCCCAACGATTATGTTTTCTTTTACAATAACAACTCTTTAAGGTAAGTCGATAGGCGTATTCAATATCCATGCTCTTTGTTAAGAATGAGAAACCCTATGTTAGATGTATCCTGGATCAGATAAATGATGAGATTTTGATCGGTATATAAGTAGATGAGTCTACTCCACCCTACTAACAACTGGTTTTTACAATGGAAGCTTATCTTTTATATGGGCCAATTCTCCTCCTATGTGGGTCGATCCAATAAGGCCCTATAATGAAATTCACACTCTTGATTTACTGTTAGCATTCCAATATACAACGACTTCTTTAATTTGATTTCACGGCACTAGGAAGCAAAGTTTTCCGACGAATCATATCGAACTCAATGTCTTGGATTGATTGAGCTATGATTGGTTGGATCAGATCGAATGGATCTCCTAGTTTGCCAGTTATCTACTAGTTTTCAAAAAGACGTAGGATCTTTTGTGCAAATAGTTGCAACTTTTGGGCACATTTGCTAACAACACACCTTCGACCCATCGGTTCATGTTATATATTCAGTGTGGATAGCTGTCAAACGGGCCAACGGGCCAGCCCGTTACCCGCCAAAGCCCCGCCAATTGGCGGTGCGGGCGCGCGTAAGCATGCCTTCTGGTGGGCCTGATAAGGGGAGGCTCACCCGTCCTTGGGAAAAAACTATTTACTTCGAAAGAAATTATAATTAAAAATATAAATGTCTATATAATAATTATTTACTTTATTAAACTTAATCCACTTAAAACTATAATTAAAAATATATAAAAACCTATAGAACTTATTTATCATATATTATTTGATATAAAAAATTAATAATTTTAATTCTGGCGGGCAGGCCCCGCCAAACCCCGCGGCCCGTGCAGGCTTGTTCACCCAGGCGGGCCTGGCATTTTTGCCAGATCTAAGTGTGACGTGTGGGACATTCCTTAGTGATGTTCATTAAACAAAAACTAATATTAACTTCTCACTCATCGGATATACAGGTTTAGAGCAATTCAACAAATTCTCCGTGAGACTTAAATTTTCAATCTTTCAACATTTTCGAGTTCCTTCGAACAGTGGCATCTCAGTTTTGATTTCAAAATCGGCCAAGTGGATCTTCTAAGCTAATAAGGGCCCAAAGCCTATTTTAATCCAACAAAAACTGCACGAGTAAATGCCATATCTAAATAGCGTTAGGTTAGGTGTACATATGATTGATCATATGAGATTCCAAATACCGTCTATATAAATGCGTACCAACGTCCTCCAACAGTAGTAGACTAAACTTAAACATAATAAGATGTTAAAAAATGGAAAGCAAACGTATCATCCACTTGTGATGTCGTCTTAGTTAAATTAAATGACGAGCAAAAAAAACCCTAACAACGTTTACTTTAGTCCTCCTTTGGGTTTTCTTCGTTGGCCTTGTTGCGGAAATTGCCACCTCTCGATGAGGATTCAATGTATTATCAATGTTTGCAAGTGTTTAGGATCGATCTGAGCTATTTGGAGCTCGATCGGATCGAATTTGCACACAAAACTCACACACACTTGAAAACAGATTTACGTGTTCGGCTGAAACTTCAGCCTACGTCCACGGATCAACCGAGCCTCCTTTCGTGTTTATCACTCACCGATATTCTCACTCAATACGAAACTACAGACGCTCAAAGATCCCAACTCGAAACTGGAATTCTGATATTTATACAGCTAAGTCGTGAATTAAGTGTGATTTTCGTCTTATCAGAGCCGTTCGATTTATCCCGTCCGACGCACCAGATATCGCCACGTTGCCCTTGCATCTTCACGTGAAGTCACAGAAGTAACATGCGATTCTTTAAGTGAAGTAGCATCTTTTATCTGAGCCGTCTGATCTTTAATCTAACGGCCGATCTTTTCTATCCGAGTCATCCCATCACACTTAATCTCAGCCACTCATTGCTTCCCGCGCCATCTATCGGCTCACGTTAAATCTTCAGGCATTGAACCTGCTTCGTTCGATCACGCGCCAAATGATCCGACGGCACACACCGCATCGCGATCATCTCTTCAGCAGAATACACTTCCAGCTTCAGCACTTCGACCGGGGCATGTTCTCCGACCATTTCCGGCGACTCCGGCGAGTTTCCGGCTCGTCATTCCCGACAAACTCCACCTCGAGACGGGAAACTCGTGATCCCAACTCCTGGAATCCTCGTCGCCGCCCTAAATCACCTAGAAATTCGCCCCAAAGTCCACAGAAAATCAGCCAAACTCTGTTTCAGCTTCTGAGAATCCACCTTCACGAGCTTCGAAACCCCGTCAAAGCTCCACCTCGATCAATAAGCTCTTGCTCGGTTGATCAATCAGCTCCCCTAGGAGCTGTGAGCCTCTAGAGTAAACTTGCCGACTCCAAGTAGGATTGAAATTTCCCACTTGGAATCAACTCGATACTTTGAGCTCATTTCTTCCGTTCGGCTTGAACAATCCTCCACCCTAGCCACTTGAGCCGCCTCATGGACTCTTCCTTGGCTAGAAAACATCTTCACCTTGCCCTTCCTCGCAGCCAAATCCGCTTCGGAGCTAAAACCTGCAAAACGACTTTCATCAGTTTTTCAGAAACTGATTTTTCCTCCCACTTTGCAGCCGAGTTTTCTCCAAATTCTTCCACAAAGATTGAGCTATTTTCCACCTCAAATCCATCCTTGCCATGTGTTCTTGAGGTCCTTCATCCCTTGGCACAAATAGCTCCATCTCGGGCTCGGAAACATCGTCCAAAGTCACCATCTCGGCCAGCTTCAAAGCTGTAGTAGCAGGTTTTACTTTTGCAGCCGCGAGCTCCAGTTTTGAGCCGCCTATTTCTACCTCTTACCGAGCTTTCTGGGGCACCTCTCCCACACCATTTGAACCACCATACTTCCTAGTTTCATGATGTGCCTTTGCCTCCACAGAACATCCCTCGAGAACGTAGATACAGCGCCTCCTTTTACCCTGCAGAATCAGCCTATTCTGCTTTTTCACCTGAATTTTCCCGGCTGCGATACTTGTGTTGAATCCTTTCCTATCCAAAGCTCCGATGGATATAAGGTTCCTCCTCAACTCAGGGACATACCTAACATCTTTTAGGACACTCAACACCCCGTTAGCAAGCCTCATTCTAACCGCACCATAACCATATACATCGAAACTCTTACCATCACCTACCTTAACCGTTTTACCTTTTAGCTCCTTGAACTCGTGCAACCACTCCTTGTTGCAAGTTATATGGAAGCTAGAGCCTGAGTCTAGGATCCATTCTTCCCTCCTCTCCTCCTCGGAAATGGCTAACACCTCGGCATACTCGAAACCATCATCAACGTGACTAGTTTGGTTGGAACTTCCCGAGCTTGCAACTTTGGGCAATTCCTCCTAAAATGACCCACCTCATTGCAATTGAAGCACCTCTTAGGCTCCACAACCTCCTTCCCTTGCTCTTCTTCCACCTCGGATTGGATTTATGTGAACGTTGAGCATTTCGGCCGAATTTGGCTCAACCTTTGGAATGATCCTCGTGTTGAGTTGCTTAGTGCTTAGAGCTGTCATCACATCCTCCATGCTAAGCTTCTCTCTTCCATAAAGAAGAGCCTCCTTGAAGTAATCATGGCTCTTAGGCAACGAGCATAAAAGCAACAACGCTTGATCCTCATCCTTGATCTCCTCTCCAACGTTTTGCAAATCCAATACGAGCTTTTGGAAATGGTTAATCTGCTCCTCAATAGCAGATTCTTCCCCCATTTGAATCGATAGAGAGCTTGCTTGAGGTAGAGTCGTCTAGCCAACGATTTGGTCATGTAAAGTGCCTCCAATTTCTTCCACAATGCCTCGGCTGAAGTCTCACTTGCCACCTGAAGAACACTATCCGAGAGGCTGAGAATCATAGCCGAGAACGCCTTCTCCTTGATCCTCTTCTTTTGAGCCGCGGTTAAGGTTGATGGCTCCATTTCGGCATCCGGTTTCAAGGCTTCGTCCAAGCCTTTCTCCACAAGCACGGTCTTCATTTTGAGCTTCCACAGCCCAAAATCATTAGCTCCATTGAAGACCTCCATCTCGAGCTTGGTCATCGTGGCCATTTCCGGGGATTCGAGCTCTCGTCCACGCTCACCGCACCACTTGTTGCGGAAATTGCCACCTCTCGATGAGGATTCAATGTATTATCAATGTTTTCAAGTGTTTAGGATCGATCTGAGCTATTTGGAGCTCGATCGGATCGAATTTGCACACAAAACTCACACACACTTGAAAACAGATTCACGTGGTTCGGCTGAAACTTCAGCCTACGTCCACGGATCAACCGAGCCTCCTTTCGTATTAATCCCAACACGAGAATTGTAAACCGCCGTGCCCTCTACAACTTTCGTGTTTATCACTCACCGAGATTCTCACTCAATACGAAACTACAGACGCTCAAAGATCCCAACTCGAAACTGGAATTCTGATATTTATACAGCTAAGTCATGAATTAAGTGTGATTTTCGTCTTATCAGAGCCGTCCGATTTATCCCATCCGACGCACCAGATATCGCCACGTTGCCCTTGCATCTTCACGTGAAGTCACAGAAGTAACATGCGATTTTTAAGTGAAGTAGCATCTTTTATCTGAGCCGTCGGATCTTTAATCTAACGGCCGATCTTTTCTATCCGAGTCATCCCATCACACTTAATCTCAGCCACTCATTGCTTCCCGCGCCATCTATCGGCTCACGTTAAATCTTCAGGCATTGAACCTGCTTCGTTCGATCACGCGCCAAATGATCCGACGGCACACAGCGCATCGCGATCATCTCTTCAGCAGAATACACTTCCAGCTTCAGCACTTCGACCGGGCATGTTCTCCGACCATTTCCGGCGACCTCCGGCGAGTTTCCGGCTCGTCATTCCCGACAGGCCTTTCAAAATCTGAGATGGCAATAACATACCTTGAAGAAGACCTTCGCCTCTAATTTCCGAATCTAAAGTGTAAGAAGAAGATGGTTTAGTCTCTTGCATGTCAATAAAACTAGGGCTTGCCCAGCTATGAAAATAGGCTTCTTGATTTTTCTGATGAATATCTGCTACTACTGTAATATTATTAATATTGACTGCGGCGAAATGGGATGATGAAGAAGAAGATGATGATGGGAGAATCCCAAAGCTGCCACGTGGCGTGATGGGGCAAAGATGCGTGTGAGTGCCTTCGTAGGTTGTGATAACAATCGATGGATCTTCAGAAGATCTTTCGACTCTCTTCTTCACACCACAAGCTGAGGTTGTGCAACGGTAATAACTCCTACACATTGCAACAAAATTAACCACCCCTCTCAGTTGAGATCATTATTACATATTACTGTATTAATCTTTTCATGCACGTTCGGTCAGGAAAGCAAAAAGGAATGAGGGAAACTGATGAATAATGTGTGGAGTGTGAACAATATAAACCTAGGAAATGGGGTATTTTTGACAGCCTTTTGTCCGTACTTTCTCCATCTGTATCCATCGTCCAAATGGTCAGTGTCGCTCTTTGTAATGAAAGCAAATCTTGGCTCCTTTTCTTTTTCGCGTTTCTCTTTCTTGGATTCAACCTAAATTAAGCAGAAGAAATTAGAACGAAACGCAGATCACAAAAGGGAAATAAAAGTAAACTTACTTTTGCTTGAAAGTCTTCTTCCCTTTGTGGCTATCTTCGTCATCTAATTTATCACTTCTTCCTTTACCATTTACTTCGCTGTTCTTCAATTTCTCGTCATCGTTTGCAGCCTCTGCCGAAGACGAAGAGACACAGAGAAAAAGCTCGGCGTCGCCGGAGTTTTCTCCGCCGGAGCAGGCCGGAGAACCTTCTGAAACTGTGGTCGGAGCTGACGATCGTCATCAGAAGCCAAACAGCTGTAGTGAAACGGCATCGCCATCATGATTTGAAACAAATCGCCAAAGTTAGAACGATGGACATACATGTCTGAATTAACAGCTCCCAGCGAACTAATTCTTCCGCAGTTATCATCAATGGCGGTTAACTGTTCGCACGGTGGCATCTCGATGCTGACGTCATCCGTGTAACTCTTAGTCGTCGGAACTATTCTGCTGTTCATCGTTGTGATGTGATAATCGTTCTGCTGATAGAGTAGATGATTACTTGGCGTATTTTCCAGCTCGTCTCTCTTCTCCTCCATAGAATTTTCTTAGATCGATTGATTGGAAGATATTAGGTTCGTCAATTAAGCGGTGTAGTTTTGAGAGAGAGAGAGAGAGAGAGAGGCGTTTGGTACTGAGATGCGTTTGAGGGTTTTGTAGTGTGAAAGGAAGAACGTTGTACTTATGTTGATATAAGTTTTTATTTAATATTATCTTATCGAACATCTACACATAAATACCTAATTGAATAATTTTTTACGCATAGGCATGTCAGAAATTTTTATAGATAGGTACCCGATTTAATTTTTACCAGTTTCTTCAGTCATGCCGTACCTTTCTGTGTGTGGGGCGTACCATAACATGTTGATATAGGGTACATAATGTGTTCGTACGGCGTACCTATGTTTTAAATAGGGCGTACATAAATGTGCTAATGCGACGTACCATTTTCTATTATATAGGGTACATGAATATGTTGTATGGCGTACCTGCGGCGGATCGGGTACCTATCTGCAAAAAATTATTCTATTAGGTACCTACATATGAAAAAATCCTGACAGGGTATTAAATTACAAGTTTTTTTTACATAGGGGTATTTATGTGTAACCCTTATCGTATTCTTCTCCTTTTTATTAGTTTTTACATTTTATTTAAACGTCAAATCGAAAATGTATGTGTGTCGTCTGCGTCTGCGTGTGTTTGTGTTGAGGCAAATATATGATGTGTGTTATTGAGAAAATAGGTTAACGGCAAAATTATGTTATTATTACAATAATAATTGAATCAAGATTAACACACCATTGCACAACTACGAAACGCCAGCATTGATATTTAAATACTATAATAGTCGTTATTTCATATGTCATGTATTATTACCCTTATATATATATATATATAATATATTCAAATGTCAACTCCGATAAGAACAAATTGCCTCCAACATGCAGTCCACCACCATCCATATTTACGTATATATAACTGTGCAGATGAATATTGGTGTAATAGACAAGAAATCAATTATTAATTAATTATAATCACGCGCATATAATTACAAAAGAAATACATGTTTATAAAATATGCTTGGGGAGTTGTAATAAATGTGAATCTCCGGCGTTGAATTTATGTTTTCAGGGGAATAAAGGTATCTTTTCTCCTCGAACAAAATGTTATCAGAAGCCTGACAAACGTATTTGACTTTTTATGCACAAAATGGAATATAAAGTCAATGAATTCATATTGTTAGCTCGCCTTACATATATCAACTAATTTTTTATTTAATTGCAGACGGCATTTATCTACATCGCACATTCTTACCGTTGCAACAAAATATTACAACCAGAACCAAGTATAGGTTAAATCATAGGGCTTATGGTTTTTGTAATCAAATTTAATTAACTTGGCAAGATACCGTTATCAAACAAACCTTAGCAAATATTATCTATCAATATTATCAGTTACAGTAATAATTGCAGTCATGAAGCTTATGCCGTTAATGAAGCCTATGCCGTTTAAGAAAAGACATTGCAAATACATCCAAAGGATCATTAAATTCATTTCCCTTTTTTTCTTTCCTATCGTTCGCGCGGTGTTATAATAAAAAGCATTGAACAAACTCATATAATGGAACTCCCTTTTTTATATTCTGCCGGTGGAAATATTGGCCTTTTCTAAAGTTTTCAATTAATATTTCGAGCGGTAATTTACCCTATAATTGCGATGATTAACCTAACTATATTATTATGGTGTAGTTAAGATAATGCGAAATTCAAAAGTGGGGCTTGAAAGTGATTATACCTATCTTATCTTTTTGTTATCGAGAAGTTAATGACGTTATTTAAAAAGTATAATGTGGTGGTGTTAGGCGTGGAGCCATGAAAATAAAACTACATCACATGTGACTAAATTGAACTCTTCCTTTTTCTGTTTTCTTCCTTCATCGCATATGTTGTGAATGATGAGGCTGTAGTGATCAAAAGACTTCGTCTTCTTTCAAGTTTGGAATTCTGCAGGAACTTGAGATAATCTGTTTCTAGGCGTATATCTATAAGCCACTTTCCTAAAGGTGATTTTCGCTCTCTACAAAGCAAACGAGAGAATAATCGAATACCTCAGGATACAAAGAAACACGTACTGCGCTTTTGCTTTAGCGAAGTATGCACAGAATTCTTTTGGTGTGTTTGAGCAGATTTGATTGCTTGAGTTAATTCTCTGCAGAAGAAAGAACACAAGTATTTATAGTTGCAGAGAGGTTCCTTCTGAATTGGTACTTCTATTCGCCAAAAGATATAACTTTAACAGATATAATGTTTCCTTAAAGTGATCTAACAATTCATTAATTATTTCCTACGAAGGGATACGACTCTTCGACTAAGTCATATAATATTTTAATATTTTATTTTCTTTATTTGAAAATATTCAACAATCCCCGCCATTTTCAATATAGGGAACTCTCCTTAATGATAAACAAATCTGTAAATCTCATGCATAGATAATGGTATTCCAAAAGATTTGAACCATCACTTAGTGAAGGCTCGATACAAGAGGTCCGAATAAAATGGTGGATACAGCCTTGAACCAATTATTCATACTGACAACCTGTAGAGTCGGTCACACATTTGATTTTCACACACCGCCAGACATTCATTTATAGCGACACATTATAGACCTTGTGTCCAGTATCCTTCATGAGTGTGTCGAAGTCAAGCTCTTGAACTTCTTTTAAGCGGTCAAACTTTTACACTCACATAGGTAGACCTATCAAGATATCCCCGTCGTTCGAGATCAAACTAAATCTACCTTTTTACTAACGGGCAACAAGTGCTACTTAAACTTGGGATGCATAATATATTGTAGCACTCCAAATCACGCTGATGATGTACTTTGACTCATTGAACTCGAGACTTAGACGGTATATCAAGTGTCAGGTTGAGGTTCCACCATGGGTGACTTCGATATAATGAGCTTGAGGCCCATCCCCTTAGACGTCTTGTTGACTACGTCTCGTGATAAAGCTTTTGTCAATGGATCTGCGAGATTATCGCTAGATCGTACGTAATCGATGGTAATCACACCATTAGAGATTAAATCTGTACATAACTATGACGTACTCCGATATGTCTTGATTTTCCATTGTAAACATGATTGTATGCTCTCGCAAGAGTTGCTTCACTATCACAATGAATCGAAATAGGTGCAATTGGTTTTTCCAATATTGGCAACTCAAATAGTAAATCGCGTAGCCATTCTGGTTCCTTGCTTGCAGAAGCAAGGGCAACAAATTCAGATGCCATAGTTGAATCTGTTATGCATGTCTGTTTCTTAGATTCCCAAGAAATCGCACCTCCGCCAAGCATAAAGATCCAACCGCTAGTACTTGCATGATCACCGCTGCCGGTTATCCAACTAGCATCAGAATATCCTTCTACAACTGAAGGATATCCACCATAGCATATGCCATATTCCTTAGTTTTCTTTAGATATTTAATAATTCTCGTGATTGCATGCCAATGTGCATCACTAGGGTTACTAGTGTATCTACTTAGCTTTCCAACCGCAAAAGCTATATCTGGTCTTGTGCATGTCATCGCATACATCAGACAACCTATCACTTTGGAATACACCAACTGTGATACTGGTTTTCCGGTATGTTTGATCAACTTTATATTTGGATCAAACGGACTAGATGCGGGAACGCAATCAGAGTGATTAAATTTTCTCAATACTTTCTCAATGTAATGAGATTGAGTAAGTGTTATCCCTTCATCTCCTCTTAGGATTTTTATCCCAAGAATAACATCTGCTTTATCCATATCTTTCATGGCAAAGTTATTTGATAGGAATTCTTTGGTTTCTCTGATTTGATCTAAATCAGTACCAAATATTAACATATCATCAACATAAAGGCAAATTATAACTCCTTTATCTCCATTAAACTTACTATAGACACATTTGTCCGCTTGGTTTATTTTGAAACCATTAGCAAGTACCGTTTGGTCAAACTTTTGATGCCACTGTTTTGGCGCTTGTTTCAGACCATATAACGATTTTATAAGTTTACATACTTTTTGCTCTTGGCCTTGCATAACAAACCCTTCTGGTTGTTTCATGTAAACTTCTTCATCTAGCTCTCCGTTTAGAAAGGCCGTCTTCACATCCATCTGATGAATAATAAGTTTATATGTGGATGCCATTGCTATTAACAATCGTATTGTTGTCATTCTCGCCACTGGAGAATAAGTATCAAAGTAATCGATTTCCGATTTCTGACTGAAACCTTTAGCTACTAATCGAGCTTTCTTCTTGATCGTACCATCGAGTTTAGTTTTCTTTTTGAATATCCATTTGCACCCAATAGGTTTCGAGCCCAGTGGTGGATCAACCAAAATCCACGTTTGATTTCCCATAATTGAATCCATTTCATCATTTATCGCTTCTTTCCAGAAAGCGACGTCCCGTGATTTCATGGCTTCCTCAAATGATTGAGGATCATCTTCTGTGTTATAACAGAATGGGACTTCTTGGGTAATGCTTTCTCTTGTTCCTTCCACAAGAAACATAAAGAAATCAGAACCAAAATCACGAGCTTTTCGAGCACGTTTGTTTCGACGAATTTCAACATCTTGTTGTCCATCGGTTCGTTCAATTGTGTCATCTAGTGAGATATTTTTATGTATACCCGTGTCCTTAATCTGAGGTATTGACTTAAACCGTTGCTCATCGAAAATGGTATCACATGACTCCATTACGGTATTAACCGATATATAGTCATTAGGTTCCATAACATAAAATCTAATGCTTTGCTATTTTGTGCATAACCAATAAATATGCACTCAATACCTCTTTCACCCAGTTTCTTCTTTTGGGTCCTGGAACCTTAACGATTGCTCGACAACCCAAACCTTGAAATAACTCAAGTTAGGTTTTCTTTTGTTCCAAATTCCGTAAGGAGTTACTTTGTTCCGTTTATTAGGAACTCGATTGAGGATGTGACATGCCGTTAGCAATGCTTCTCCCCAAAACCCAGAATTTAATCGGATGCTGACATCATAGAATTTATCATCTCCGTTAGAACACGATTTTTGCGTTCTGCCACTCCGTTTTGTTGTGGAGTATATGGAGCAGTAGTCTCTGGACTATACCCGTTGTCTCAAAATATGATGGACTGTAGTATTCTCCACCTCTATCAGTTCTTAAACGTTTTATAAACGTTTCACATTGTAATTCCGATTCATTCTTGAAAATCTTAAATTTTTCAAGAGCTTCGTCTTTAGAATGCAATAAATAGACAACACAATATCTACTGCAGTCGTCTATAAAAGTAATAAAATATTTTTTATTTCCGATTGTAGGAGTACTATGCAAATCACATACATCTGAATGAATTAAATCTAAAAAATTTTGAAGTTTTTTCTACTTTTGGAAAAGAACTTCGAGTTATTTTTGTTAGCATGCATGTTCGACAAGTGTTATTTTCAGTTTTGACATGCGGAATCATATTTAGTTTTGACATGCAACGAATTCTTCCATAATGAACATGTCCTAATCTATTATGCAATAAGTCAGGAGAATCAACGATATAAGCAGAACTGATTTTAATATTATTGGAAATGTTCAACTTGAACATTCCGTTACACAAGTAGCCCTTCCCTACAAACAATCCTCCCTTCGAAAGTACAAAATTATTTGCTTGAAAACTAGTTTGAAGCCAAATTTATTCAGAACACTACCCGATACTAGATTCTTCCTTACTTCCGGCGCATAATACACATTATTTAGTGTCAACCTTTTTCCGGATGTAAATTCCATCTCTATGCTCCCTTTTCCAAGAACAGGGACTTCCGTAGCATTTCCCATGTAGAGGACGGTTCCTTCAGGCACTGCTTCCATGTTTTTGAACATTTGTTTATTCTTGCAAACATGGTGGGTGGCTCCTGAATCGATCCACCATTCATCGTCATCTTCGATCATATTTACTTCTGATATGACTGCAACTAGGTTATCTATTGCTTTAGAGGATGCGCCATTCGCTTTTTCCTTCTTCAAGAGACGACATTCATTTTTATAATGGCCTGGTTTTCCACAGTGATAGCAACTTCCTTCTTTCGCTTGTTGCTATTGAACTTCTGTGCACTTTTGCCTTGGAATTGCCTTTTCTTTGAAGGTTTGGTCCGATTACCATCCTCAACTACGAGCACTTTCGAGTTGATATGTTCCTTCTCATTTTCCTGTGTTTTCAATTCCTTGCGAAATTCCTCTTCGATTCGAAGAGAATTTGCAAGCTGTTCAAGAGAGATATCTTCCTTCGTATGCTTTAGATTTCGTTCAAAGTCTCTCCACGAAGGGGGAAACTTGTCGATGACATTAGACACGATAATTGTCTCTCCATGACCATTTTATGTTGATTAAAATTATTCAACATACGCTCAATCTCATGGAATTGCTCCATAATTAGTCTGTTATCATCCATCTTAAAATTATTAAATTGTGAGACAATAAATTTCTTACTTGTAGCGTCTTCCTGAAGATACTTTGTCTCTAATCTTTCCCATAATTCTTTTGCCGTCGCTACAATATGATAAACGTCGAAGAGTGCATCGCTCATAGCATTCAAGATATGTCCCCGACATATCTCGTCATCGGTATCCCATTTTTGCCTTCTCCTTGCGTCGGCGATAGTTTCTTCAGGATTTTCTTCGGGCCTTGGGGTGTTGAGAACATAGCTTACTTGAAGCGAAATTAAGAGAAAATGAATTCTCTTTTGCCAGCGTATAAAGCTCCCACCATCGAAGCGATCGAGCTTATTAAATTGCTTGCTAATTCTTTGAGTGACGCCATGAAAACATATTCAAAGTATCACCTTTAGATTGTTGTGAATGATGAGGCTGTAGTGATCAAAAGACTTCGTCTTCTTTCAAGTTTGGAATTCTGCAGGAACTTGAGATAATCTATTTCTAGGCGTGTATCTATAAGCCACTTTTCTAAAGGTGATTTTCGCTCTCTACAAAGCAAACGAGAGAATAATCGAATACCTTCAGGATACAAAGAAACACGTACTGCGCTTTTGCTTTAGCGAAGTATGCACTGAATTCTTTTGGTGTGTTTGAGCAGATTTGATTGCTTGAGTTAATTCTCTGCAGAAGAAAGAACACAAGTATTTATAGTTGCAGAGAGGTTCCTTCTGAATTGGTACTTCTATTCGCCAAAAGAGATAACTTAACAGATATAATGTTTCATTGAAGTGATATAACAATTCATTAATTATTTCCTACGAAGGAATACGACTCTTCGACTAAGTCATATAATATTTTAATATTTTATTTTCTTTATTTGAAAATATTCGACAGCATATATGGTTGGAATTCGATTATTACATGTAATCAAACTCCCAACATATATTTTGTCATTCTTCTAACACATTTAACACCATTTTTATTGCACATTAACTCCATTTTCTCGCCATGCTTTAATTAATGAAGACAGAAGTTACCTCACGAAGACTATGTAATTTGTATACGATGACAAACTGACTCCAAGCAAGTTCGAAATCTTATATACAAATCCTAATGACCCGACCCGCTATGAAGGACTGTCTTGACCCGACCCGGACTGAACAGAGAGCATATCGGCAAAGGCCATCATGGCTCGCACCTAAGAATGAAGTCGCAGAGAAAACATTTGGAGAGAATGACATAAATACTTTTTAATCTTGCAAAACTAGTTAACTTTTTAACACTATAACACTAGTACAAATCTAATCTAACTTTTATAATTTCAAATATTTTATTCTTTTTCACCCCAATATTATGTAAAATTACAATTAATTATTATTATTATTATTATCTCACTAGCCTATAAAATTATTTTAACCTCAATCCATTTTAAACTTTTTATCGAAATAGCATATCTAATATTGGATGTGAATTAAAGGTGTGCATGGGCCGGAACGCGCAGGCCATAGGCCAAGCACGCGGCTCAAGGTGGCGTGCGGACCGGGCTGGGCCCACTTATTACGGGCCGGGCCGGGCTAGGCTGAAAGTTAAAAGCTTTGTATGGGGCACGTCGTGGGCCTCGTGCCTCGCGGGCCGAGCTCGTGCAAATATGTATAATTTTGGTGGAAATGCGAATAATACATTACCAAGTTATAAGACAAGAGCTATATTTGCAAATAAATAGATGGGCCTGTGGGCCGTGCTTGCGGGCGAGCTATGGGCCAAGGATCGGGCCAGATATGCGGGCCTCGTGACGGGCCGAGCCAAAAAATTATATGGTGAACGTTCGAAGCATGCGGCCCGTGAAGCAACTCACGGGGCGGGCTGGTGTCTTGTGCTAGCCCGGCCGTCTCTAATTTGAATCATAATTTTTATTATATGTAGGAATCAATACATTTCAAGCTTCTTCGCTGGTCGCGTCGTAAACGGCCAAAAATAATAATCACCTTGTTCACTAAATACGAGTATAGCGAAAATAGGGATCGTCTCCACAGGGAAAATGGTTGATTTATTTCTAACTTCAAATTCGATCGATAATACTAATAATTAAATAAATAATAATAATAAGGATAATAATAGTATAATAGTAATAACAGTAGTAATAATAATATTATTAATAATAATAATATTAAGGAGGGATTTGTGGCAAAGCTTAGGTGCAAATAAATGTTCGAAAGTAACCATATAAAATGATATTCACTAAACATAAATCAAGTAGGCATATTGGTTAAATCAAAAATAAACTTAGGACCTGTGTGAATTTTACTTCTCTAACAAGCGTACTAACCTCGTAATGAGTAGATGGATTGGCTTAATCCCGAGTGGATGAACCCGATAGAAACATTCGTTAGTAATCTCAGTGAAGAAATTTACCAACTAACACACGACTCAATTTCAAGAACTGTGATATAACTTAAACTAATAAACTCGTGTAAGAACAATAACTAAGCTGTTTTAATAATATATCAATACAAACATAATACGTAAGCAACGAACTGTTCTGACATAAGTGACGAGAAACCTCAATGAACGAAATAAGACTAGCTTGGGATTGGACCAAAGATAATGAGAATTAACTAATGACTCTTGAACTGTGAAATAAAACCACACGAAGTTGCGAACTTGATAAATCTGAAAAATAAAAGTGAACAACAGAATAAGGAAGACTCGAAGTTACTAGCTACAGACATCTTGAGACTTCTCTCGATCCCTCTCTGCCAAGCTCTTAATGTAAAACAAAAATGTAAATGCCAGTACTAATCTCCCCCTGACCTCGTCGTGGTTCTCCCCTTTTATAGATGATGGAAGTGAAGTGAATTTCCCAAAACAAATAGCGTGGAGACAAGGAGCCGGCTTAATCACGCGTAATACTCAAATCTTCTTGAGCAGCCCAGTATTTGCGCAGTCATACAATAGATTTCGTCGATGGTAATTTATTCTGCCTTGAGCTATGTGTATGATGGTGGCTGCTTGTGGACTTTCAACCCTTGAGTTTGATGTGTATCTCGTTGGGAGCCGTGCTTATCTATTGGTGAATTCACGATTGAGACTTGGTGGTAATAAGTTGGGAACTGTTCTTATTTTATTCCTCAGCTCACTTTATCTCAATCTGTCGGGCCTTTATACAAGATAAAATTTCGTTGGCGAAAGATATATGGGCCTTCATCGTTCATCAAGGCTGACCTGCAAACTAGCAAATATAAAGAAATTGGATGGATAACAACCAAAAAGCATGTATGTGAGGTATAAAAGTATTATAAATTATTATTATATCCTTCGCGATCTCCACAATGTCGAACTTCAATCTTCTTTACATTTGATTAATTAATGCATATGCGTAAGACGTATTCATTCGGTTTAAAAAATCGTAAACGAACTGACAATCAACGGTTCCGGTTCAAACCAAAACCGGAATGTTGTCTATAACAATTATTTTTCATTTCACAAACAGAAAACCCGGTGTTAATACCTTTTGGTTTTAATACCTTTTGTTCTTTTGTTGTTTTTTAATCAACAATCATATGATTATTTGCATGTAAATATCGGGCACTTATATTGATTTATCGTACTTTCTGGTCTTAAATTTGTATCTGATCTCTCTTGAATGTCCCTCAAATTTCCAAGTTCAAAATATATCTAAATATTCAAATTAATTTTTCAATTAGAAATGAAAAATAAACAAAATTCAATAAAAAAGACAAAAAGTTACAGTATGGGAGCGTAAACCGAAACCGGCTTAGTCAATAATCGAAACTATGGTTACCACAGCTCGGTAACTGTTCGATGTTTTGGTTCAATAGGAACCAACGGTTCCACATCGGGAACCAAAAGCGATTGAAACACCTACGGATGTTTACATATTTTGAGGTTTGAATTTTAAAAATTAATTGGAGTTAAAATATAATTATAATTAATTTGTATGATAATGCAAGATTATAATGGTAAAATTAGAAAAATTGATTATTTTTGCACTAGTGTTAGAAAGTCAATTCGTTTTGCAATTAAAGTTTTAAAAGAATTAAAATCTGTGATAAAATAGAAACATAAAATCACAGAAAAAACTGCGATACACTAGTGATAAAATAGAAACATAAATTGCACTAGTGTTAGACTTCATAATTTATTTTTGAATTTGTGATTATTTTATATATTTCGGAAAATATTTTAAAAATATTTATATAATTTTCCAACTATATACTATTTTTTATAATTAAAATTATTTTTAATAAAAAAAAATTATTTTTAAATTTCTGATTATTTTAAGTATTTTAAATCCAGTTTTGGTTACCAACGGGAAAAAGTCGAAACCTCGAGGTACGAGAGGGAATCGAAAAAACCTTTGAGTACCAACGGGAAAACTCGAAACCTCGTCTGTACGGTGGGAATTTTCCTTACTTTTAAATACAAAATATCTACAATGATATCAAAATATATGCTTTTAAATTGACGACCTTCTTTCTTCTTCTATTGCTTGGATTTAGAGATTGGTCTGACGATGACGCCATGATTGTGAGAGGTAAGGAATCAAATTCAAGAAACAGAGAGAAGGGTATTTTGGGGAAGGCTGAGGTTCAAATCCGTCGTCTTAAATGCCAGTAAAATGAAATGATTGAATTGAATGCAATATTCGACTTTGAATGAATAGAGTCGGATCGGATAGTGAAAGAGAAAATAGTAGTCTTCTTTTATTTCCACGTATTCTTTTCTATTCAGTATAATATAAGGGCAACTTAAAAAAGATTTCCCACACTAACCGCTTTATCAACTAACTCTGTTTTTTTTACCTAATTCTCTATCAAAACAATCTTACACCTCACTACCCATTTGATTGCAGCGACACTTTTGCCCCTCATATATGTTTAAATCTTTTCTTCTCAACCTTCTTCAAATGCAAAAAAAAAAAAAATTAAAGAACCAAAAAAAACCAAACAAGGTAGTACTTCTCAAACTTGACTGCACTTCTCAAACTTGATTGGGTATAAATTTCGGTCTCCGTACTTCAGTTTTCCTAAGGTAATCAACAATTCCGACTCCTTATAATTCGTTTTTTTAAGGTCAGGTTCTTCATAAAAATCATGTGCGCAGCTTCTATTTTTCAAATTTGACCTAGCTATTGTGCTCCGATTCTTTCGAAACTTGAATCCGATGAAAGCTAAGTTGTCCAGTTTTTCACAGACTTCTGAATTCCGTCTATCCTCCTCCAACTTATTCGAAACTGGCTTCCTTTGAAAGCTGACTTTCCCAACTGTTAGTAGCTAGCCGCTGGAATCATGTTGATTCAATATTTGTGTGAATTGTTTCAGATTTTTTAAGTTCCCGCTATAAAACGGAAAATTGTTTTGCAATGTACTAGAATATTTCGGAATTACTCTTAACGTGGCTCCGAACGACCTTGGGCAATAGCGCGAAGGTATTAAAGTGTTCTTGGAACAGTGTTTAGGCGACTCGTTGCATCGAGGCGAAAGAACGGCCGTTGGAGGCACGAGGGCAGCTTGGACTTGGGGAAACGCTCAACATGGATGAAAATATAGTTGAAATTTTCAGTGCAACTATTTTTATTGTCGACTCAGCATGAGTGAAAATCTATTCTATTTTATAATGGCTCAGGGGTTGATAAAAACCGTAAAATTGTAATCTAATTTGGTCTGTCAAATTTACCAATCAACCAATCATATTTAACCACGTAAAAAACTGCCCAATGCCCCACGTTCCATAAAAAAATTATAACTGCTCCCCCTTTATAAAAAATGCAACTGTTCGCATAAACTTCTCTCTTTTGTTATTATATAAATGGAAAAATCGTGAGGCTTTTTACCTTTTAATCATATTAATTATATACAGTTAACGTTTTGTTAAAAACAAGAAGAGGGAAAATGTCTTCGTTAGAGAACGGAATTAAATATTACTACTAGAGGGACGGCGAGGAAGAACACAATTCATTGTCACTCGGCTAAGTTCATGTTGATTTCTTACGAAAGGAAACGTTCAGTTTTATTTCGCTATCGGTTCTTGGGTTGCTTTGTTATTTTTTTTTTTGTTTTTCCTTTTTTGTTATGTGGGTTCGTTGAATAGGATGAAACCATGTGGGGTTTCTTTGATTAGTTCTTGCCTACAATCCTTGAAAGTGAAATAAATAATGATAACTGTGTATTTTGGATTATAATTTTTTGTATTTTATGCACGCGCATTGTGTGTGCTTAGAGTACTAGTATAGTTGAAATTGTCACTTCAAACCGATAATTTTTATTCGGAGAACATGTGCATTGGGCCTCTTTGGCGAACATAAGTCGTCTGTCTCGAATACTAACGAAAAATACAATTGAAATCGTCGACGTGGTGGAACTATTGTAACATAGATAAATAATTTTAAACCGTTATTCGGTGGCCATGTGCAAGCAATACACAAAAGATTGTGTTGCTAATTATTGAAATTCAAATGTGATCCTAAATTTTCTAATGGTTTAAAATTATTTATGGTATTAGTTTTATTGGGAGGATAGGTTTAGATGGTATTAGTTTTAGTTTGGTTCATATAACGGAGAGCATGAGTATTTGGGGTGTTTGTTGGCGGGTTTAGATAATGATGTTCGATATGTTTGGTAGATGAGTTTAGATGATATTATATTTAATTAAGTTAAATTACGAACCTGCCCTTATTTTGTTCTGATTGGACATATGGTCCTAATTATGGATGATTATGTACGGATGGAGAGAGAGAGAGAGGGAGAGAGAGAGAGAGAGAGAGAGAGAGAGAGAGGAGAGAAGAGAAGAGACGGTGGTTTAATTTTTTTTAAATAAAACAAGATAAAAAAAGAAATGAAAGGATAAAATTGTCTAAGATGGGTGGGATTAGATTAGTGAAGGAGATCCCTTTAATAAAGGATCCGCCCCGAACGGGGTGAGAAATCCCCGAGATTTTATCCCCGTGGGGCGGGGACGGGGAATGATGTCTCCCCGTGGGATCCCCGCCCCGTCCTCGAATCCTTTTTTATATATTATAATATATATAATATTACATTATGATTTAAATAATAGTAAAATAATATCAAAATATAGACTAAAAAATATTAAATTAATACAAATAATATATAAAATTATAATTTATATAATATTTATAACAAAATATATTCAAATTTATATATTATATTAAAGATATTATTTTTTTAAAGAAAATTAAGGGGCGGAGAATCCCCGTGGGGAATCCCCGCCCCGCGTGGATCCCCGCGGGGACGGGGACGGGGATTAGATCCCCGCCCCCGCCCCGCCCCATTGCCATCTCTACTCCGAACCAAACACTAATAAATTCTAACCCCCTAATCCCACCTAATACCCCAACCAACCACATCCTTAATCTTTATTATTTCTGAATATTATGTCCCTTTTCGTCGTTTTGGAAAAATTTAAAAACCGAGCTTAAATTTGAGAACTCGCATTCCCAAATTTCTCATGGCTGGCGCTCGCTCACCCACTTCACAGCTCAGACGCGCGCAATTGGCTAGTACGAGAACGCGTACGCTACACGCACCAACGAAGAGGCTGTCTTCGGTTCCAAGACATGTACAATAATACAGTTTACCACTGTACTGTAATCAATAGCCATCGATTTCCCCACTACAAGCCATAGCTCAGCTGAAAGCTAAGCTTTTAGTTATTAAAAAAGATCGAAGTGAAGCAGAAAAACTAGAAGGGCTGTGTTTAGAACTCTTGGAATTTGCTTCTGTGCTTGGATTTTGCTATTTAGCGCCGATAATCAACATTTTCCATTTTGAGTTGGAGACTTCCTAGTGGTAACTTTTCGTAGATCTGTTATCTGAAATCTGCAGTGGCTGATAGGGGAAGCTCGAAAGTACAGGTGTACGGATCAATTTTGTTACGTAGTTGTGTTGATTGATGTGATTTGTGCCACGGATGTTTTTGGGGTTTTCGATAATTTGTGCGCTCATGTAACGGCGGAGCTCGCCCGTTTCTTTGCGTATTCTGGTTTTGGGGTTTATAGAGATTGAAGAAAAATTAGGTTAGTATATTCGTTCTATTGTTACAAGTTGAATTCCCTTTTTTTCCCCTCTCAGTTTGACCATTAATTTTGATTTGGGCGGTTTGATTTTTAGGAGATAGCCAAATCTCGTTACCAATGGAAAACAAAGCATCTGAACTGCCTCAGGCCGATGAGCTTCTGAAGAAGATTCAAGAACTCGAACTTGGCCAAGCACACTTGAAGAAAGAAATGTCCAAGCTCATTAGCCCATCGACCACCGCCGGGAATTTAACCGCTTCTGACCGACGCCGAAAGCAGAGGTCGCATTCCATTTCTCCGCGGCGGAGAACTGGCCATGATGGAGAAGGCAATTTTGGGGCTTCTTGGAAAAGGGGTTCGTCGTCGTTCACCCATTCTTCTCGGCTTCAGAGGGAGGGACGCGGCGACGACGGTGGTGGGAGTGGTGGTGGTGGTAGTGGTGTGGGACCATTGGCGGCGAAGTTAACGGATAAGCAGTATTTGAACATATTACAGTCGATGGGGCAGTCAGTGCATATATTTGATCTTAATTGCAGGATAATTTACTGGTTAGTTTGATTTACTTAATTACTGTGTTGTTTGCATTTTCTTGACGGTATGTAAGAAGCGTTTAATCATCTTGGTCTGATAGTCAGTTTTCTATGTCAACTGATGTATTTGATAGTTTCATGTAACTGCTATTGTTTGGTCATGATGCTAAGTTGTTTTGTGGAGCGGGTTTTTGTTTGCTTACCTTGGGTGGTTGTTCTAATTAATCTTAATGAAACTATAGTAGCAACTGGTGTGTGTGATTAAGATTTTCGATGCTTCGAAAAATTGAAGTCTTTAGTCAATTTCAGATTGCATTTATTTGTATGATGTGCAGGAACAGGAGTGCTGAGAAACTTTATGGATATTCATCTGAGGAAGCTCTAGGACAAGAAGCCATTGAACTACTAACTGATTCACAAGACTATAGTGTAGCTTCTAACATTGTGCACCGAGTTTCAAAGGGAGAGAGTTGGACAGGGCAATTTCCTGTAAAGAATAAGAAGGGCGAAAGATTGTTGGTTGTCGCAACAAATACCCCGTTCTATGACGAAGATGGTACTTTGATTGGCATTATATGTGTGTCCAGTGATTCCAGGCCTTTTGAAGAGGCAAAGGCTATGATATCTGAGTCTAAGCGCCCAGACGCGAATTCAAGTTTCAACAAACCCCGAATTGCAGCTGCAGCCAAACTTGGACTTGATCCTCAGCAGCCTCTACCAGTAGCCATTGCCTCCAAAATAACCAACTTAGTACGTGATTTACTTAATTGTCGCATGTGAATACCGAGCTTATAATGTGTCTTAATTGGCCTATTTTCAATAGGCTTCAAAAGTGAGCAGCAAGGTGAAATCGAAAATGATGCCTTCAGACAATACCTTGGATCGTGAAGGTGGGTCCATTGGTAGTCAGTACTCGGATCAAGGAATCTCAGACCATCACGAGGATGCAGCATCTAGTGGAGCTAGTACGCCCCGTGGAGATGTAAATGCTTCTCCATTTGGCATTTTCTCAGGTGGTAGTTATGAAGAAAGCTCACCTAATAAGCTGTCGCGAGATTCTGGAGATGAGAGCGAAGAAAAGCCCAAGATTTCTAGAATTCTGAAAGGTTTGTCGTGGCCATGGAAAGCGAATGAACGAGAAGAAGCAGAATCCAATTCATCCCATCTCGCATGGCCCTCTTCACTGAATGACCAAGAAATGAATATGGTGAGCCAAAAACTGGTATGTTAAAGTCAGATAATCACCTTTCCGAAGCAAATGTACAACAGCTAATAATGAGCCTTCAGGGTCTTGGTCGTCCTCAGCAAACGTCAACAGCACAGGCAGTGCTAGTAGCTTTGGAAGTGCTACCAGTAGTGCTATTCATAAAGTTGATATGGATGCGGACTGCTTGGATTGTGAAATCTTATGGGAGGACTTGACCATTGGAGAACAGATTGGGCAAGGTTAGTGAAATTCCTTGCAGAGAGCTACTCTAGGGAGAAGCTCCTTATATTGATGAATTGAAATCACACATCCCAACCTTGCACTTGTAGCCCAACTGTATAACATTCACGGCTTTGCAGAAAGTAGAATAATGGTCCTGCTAGTTTTCGTGCAGCAGCTGTTGTTCATTAGCTGGTTGTAATGAGCTAATAAACAAGACTGTATAATCAGTCTTTGTTTGGTCTTGACGCTCTTTTCCGTGTCTACTATGCCTTGTTTTTCCATTGACCATAATTCATTAATATTTGTGCAGGTTCCTGTGGAACTGTGTATCATGCCCTGTGGTATGGATCAGTATGTTATCTGTCTCTTCCTTTATATTATTCTCTGCGTAGTAATATAATACCTCTTAAAGAAATTATATCTTGAAGTCGATATGTAACTGCATTTTCCTTTTGTATCGCCATTAAATATTGCCATCATCCAACGGCATTTAAGATGAGATTTCGTCATCATTACGCTTTCGCATAGTTCATCTTAAACCTGATGCCTTAATTCACACTCCCCTTTACTTTTTGCTTGTAGATTCAGATTAAGATTTCTCGTGTAATAAGCTAAGTGTAATATTGTTTCAGGATGTTGCCGTCAAGGTATTCTCGAAACAGGAATACTCTGATGATGTGATACTATCCTTCAGACAGGAGGTGCACTTCTCGTATATCCATTGTTTTTGCTTAAATTCCGTAATATTCTTGTTGCACTCGGCTCAGACTTCTAGTTTATTCAATCCTTAGGTGTCACTTATGAAAAGACTTCGGCATCCAAATATTCTCCTCTTCATGGGTGCTGTTACTTCACCTCAACGACTCTGCATTGTAACAGAGTTTCTTCCTCGGTACGATCTGTAAAAGTTTGCATACGTTGTTATTTATGACCGGATTTCTTGCTCGTGGACATTGGCTTTTCTGTGGATATGATATAGTTTGCAGTTATTTGAGCATAAAAAAATTGCTAATTTTTGGAATTCGGCCTTATTCATTTTAGTGGGAGTCTCTTCAAGTTATTACAGAGGAATGCTTCTAAATTAGAAAAAAGAAGACGCATTCACATGGCTTTGGATATAGTAAGTTGCATTGAATGTCAAACTTTGTCCTTTTGTTGTGTGATGCATTCTATTTCCTGCTATATTTTCTTCTGCATGTTAGCTGTTTAAGACATGGAAAAAATGGATATTTTTGCTCAGGCACGAGGTATGAATTATCTTCATCGTTTAAATCCGCCTATTGTTCACCGAGATTTGAAGTCCTCTAATCTACTTGTGGACAAGAACTGGACTGTCAAGGTCAGTTTTCAATCATTTTTGTAACTCCCCGTCAAAACTTTAAAAGTAGTTGAAACTTACATGGCTTCTTCGACAGGTTGGTGATTTTGGTCTATCCCGTCTCAAACACGAAACATACTTAGCCACAAACAACGGCAAAGGAACGGTATTGACTGGCTCTTATCACCTTTCTCCGTTCTCTTTGTGCTGGCATTCCTTCGATGCTAAATTGCATTGTCATAGACTAAACGATGTTGATCTACTGCATTTTCTTGGCGATGCAGCCCCAGTGGATGGCTCCAGAAGTTCTTCGCAATGAACGTTCAGATGAGAAGTATGTCTATTTCAATCTGTGGTGTAAAACTGTATGTATGCCAACAAAAATGTGCTTCAGATTTCCTACAAATTTTCTCTCCTTGGTGTGCTTCAATCAGGGCCGACGTCTACAGCTTTGGAGTAGTAATGTGGGAACTTGTAACCCATCGGATTCCTTGGGATAGCCTCAATTCAATGCAGGTATAGTCTTGAACTCAAAACGCTTATTCTTGCTTATTGGTGTATGGAGTTCCAAAAGTTTTGTATGCGTATCGAACTGAACGATGCAACAGTACACTCTCTACTCAATCTCAAAGTTAGTATGTGCCTTATCGATTTCAATTATTTAATACCTTGGTTTGCAGGTAATTGGAGCTGTGGGCTTCATGAACCAACGGCTAGAGATACCTAAGGACGTCGATCCACAGTGGGCCTCCATTATAGAGAATTGTTGGCTCAGGTGTATATTGTGATTATGTACATATCTGAAACACACGCACGTGTATATAATACATATATAGTGAAGTCGGTCTGACGAACTCGTGTTGCATATTAAACTCAGTGAACCGCAAGAACGTCCCACGTTCCAAGAACTGGTGGAGAAACTCAAAGACTTGCAGAGGCAAAGCGCACTTCAGCTTCAAGCAGAGCGTGCTGGTGCTGCAGCAGCAGTAAAAGAAACTTAAGATTTCTTCTCCGTCCATAGATTGGACGGAGAGCATATGTTTTGTGCATATGACCAGATGACATGGCTTCACCAGCCATCACAAGTCCGGGATATCTATGTCTCATAGCCCGAGCTCTCGGCTTCAGATTGCAAGAATAGCCTCTCGAGACAAGTCCTGTACTATTATTAATAATACTTTTGTCACTATTTTCTCCCGTAACTGTAATGCAGCCTTCAATAGCATTATCCTCAACCTTAGGCTGAGTGTAAGTCACTGATGATGATTGAAAAGAAAGTCAACTCCTTTGTATTACATAATACAAATTGACATTGATTGAATGCTCTACAGCAAATGCAGTGCAGCAAAATAATACATTCAAGCATCAGCAAACAATCCCCTCTGCAGAAGCCAATCTTGCATCATAACCTGAGAATTCAACGGCTGATCGGTGGGCACGAGGTGTCCAGCGTTCATCACAACAACGTGGCTCAGCTTATCCCACCTCTGAACATAGCCGGCCAAGCTCCCATCATCGACCCTCCTCCACACCTTTCTCTCGGCCCCAAGGAACCGCCCGAGTCCTTCCCATCTCATCTTCCTCACCCAGGCAAGAGTCGAAGCCACGCCATCCCTAAGGTCTGCCTGCCCCTGATAGAGCAGCACCCTTGTGTTTCTCACGAGGTACTCCACCATGGGCCTAACGCTCTTCATCACATCCTCGTGCAAGGCGTCAGCCACGGCGGCGCTGCAGAGCTGAAACTCCACGGACGATTTTGCCCCCAAGGCTTTCTTGACCGATGGGTCGTTCAAGAAGCTGACCACGACCCGATTGGGGTAGCGGGTCAGCCTTCGAAAGTCGTAGAGTGTGGCCAGGCCGGTCATGTTGGTCAGGGTGTCGAGCACGGCGGTCCGCGCGTCTGTAGCTGGGCCCCACCTGCCTGCCCGCCCGTAGGCCACGGTCTTGGCCTGAAGCTCCTCCACCTGGGCCCTCTGCCTCCCGTTGATGAGCCCGAGCTCGTAGAAGGTCGACCCGTGGGTCGAAACTTGGGTCAGCGGGTCGGTCAGACCGTTCCCTATGGCTACTCCGGCCAGGTTTATGATCCTCTGCCCTCGGGGCGAGGCCAAGTTCTCCCTGAGTATGTAGTAGCCGAGGGCGGGGAGGTACTTCCCGGCGTAGCTCTCGCCGGTGAGGTAGATGGGTCGGGTCTTGAACGACGGCCCGCCCATGGCGATGAATTTCTTGATTGCTGTGATGAGGTGCTTGGAAATTTCGTATTGGTTTCTTGGTATCTCGCCGGGCGAAGAGGCTATGCTGAAGCCAGTGCCTATCGGGTTGTCGAGGAAGAGCAGGCCGAAGAGCTTGTTCCACGAGTATGGGTTGGGCTCGAGCTCGAGCCGCTGGTTCACGAGCCATGGCCCGAGCTCGAAGTAGTTGGCTAGCATTGAGGAGCAGCCCGGACCTCCCTGGAGCCATATGAGTATGGGGGTCTCAGTGTTGTTGTTTTGTTGTGGGGTGGTTTGAGCTTCGTAGTATGTGTAGAAAATGGCTGAGTTAGTGGTTGAGTTTACGGTTAAGTAGCCCGACTTTGTGGGTAGGGCTTCTCTGGGATATGAACCGCCGTGGGCTGAGGTGGCGATGGAGATTATGAAGAAGAAGAAGGCGATGGAGTGAATGAGGTAAGATGGCGACATTTTCTTGATTTGCGATGGGTTTTGTTTGCGTTGTGAGTTTGGGGGGGTCGATTGGTGATTGAATTTATAGGGTGCTAAAAGGGTATGTGTTGACTTCTTTCATTAACGTTGCTATTTTTTTTTCTCTTTTCGTACTTTGCAACTGAAATGGGGTTAAGAGTCGTAGGAGGATTGCCTTTCGTGAGATTGATTGTGTCGAGTGATTGATTTTGTTGGGATAATTAAATTGGATTGAGTGCGATAATACACCGTGTAGTAGAGTATCGTTGACCTTTGAAAGTGCATTGCATGGATGAGTTCACATGGTGTTTCTTCGATCGGACGTGTTAGTAGTCATAAGTAAAATTCTTATGATTCGATGATTTATATATGTAGATTAGCTTAATGATGTTGGGTTACCTTTACTATTTACTGGATTAAAACCTTAATTTGCTCTGTCGATTAACCAATAAGATTTTTGTCACACTAATTACTATTTAAAAAAAGTTATTAAACCATTTAAATTTATCCAGGTACTAATTAGCTCCATTCAATTTTTAGTGTATCACTTATTAAAATTACCAACAACCAATTAATTTTATTTATTCAACACACATAGGGTGTCTAAAATACCAGCGTATTATTATTATTATTATACAATCTTGTGGATATTAGCTTAATGAAGTCGGGTTATTATTATTAATTATTATTATTATTATTAGTATTATTATTAGTATTAGTATTATAAATCAAGGAAGATAAGGAAAAAAAGGGTTTTAAACTTTAGGGACCATGCCTTTATGGCGAAATGCCATTCCCACACACTATTAGGTAAATGGTACCCGCGAGATTTCAATGAATTTTGACTTTGACTTAGTAAAGAGTCGTTCACATTAATGCCATAATGTCAAATGATTTAAGACTTTTTAAGTACAATCGATTAATATATAGTGTTTGACATATTATTATCGTAGATTTAGTTATTTCCTCATCCACATGAGTATGTAACAATATTTATCCACTAAGATGCTGAAATTTACGAGATAGCATCTCTTACGATTGCAAACTAAGTTCGTTATGTCGTCTGTGACAATAAGAAATTAATTGCAATGCAAGTTCCATCTACTAAATCATAGTATATTTTATCGATGGAAGTGCCTTTAAGTGCGATGGCGGTCTAAAAAATCAAAAGATAAGTAAATAATAAATCGGTCAACGTTCAATAACAAATATGATTAATGCTGCAATGTATGTCGATTGTGATGTAAGAAAGTATCGAGTACAAAGATAATGGGCACTACATTAATCTATATCACGTGTGTCAATAGCCAAAAAAAAAACAGAAAACAATATAAATACTTACGCCACGCAAGTTGACTTACGTATTCTAGAAAATCAAGATTTAATAATAATATAATAATGCCCGAAAATATAAAACTATTATGATACAACTCAGAATTCAACAATAAACATTGCACAAACGAGTCAAATATTCTCTCTTGTGGAAAAAGTCCAACTCACTGCTAACTGAGTATTGGTTAGTAAAAATCGTTACAAATTAGGGGCAATTTGATGTCATGCCCCAACATAATTTCATTTAGGTTATCAGAAAATTTTTAGTTTTAAAAGACCACGCTTAGGCGTTTCAGTACCACTTCATGGACCTGTAGTATCACTTCAAGGACCTGCAATACCACTTCATAGTTCTGCAGTATCAATTCATCTTTCTGCAGTACCACTTCATCGTTCTGCAGTACCACTTATTGTTCTGTAATAACACAAAACGATAGTCCGATACCAGTTCATATACATTGTTAACACTTGCGTAAATTTTAGGTCTTATCTCAATATTTACAAAAATCGGGTCCTTAACCTAAAAATTTTCTGACAGGGACCTAAAACCTAACTTAAAACATCTTTTTGGGCCTGAAACTTAATTAGCGCTACAAATTATTCTCTGTCTCGGAATACGAACCAATGTGATTGTCATTCCGTATTTGTTTTTAGATGATATTTTAGATGATATTATATTTCCATGTTAATGCGATATTGGAATTGTATTCGAGCCAATGATTGTAGTCGAATCATCACGTTCCAACATCTAAGTCATGGATTTGAATTCACTTGCACTAACTATCGTATTCCATGTGAATAAGCGAGACACATATGCATAGAAAATTAATGGAAGCCAATTGACATAGTTTTACTTCGCTAGTTTATATTTAGAAGAGTTCAAAATAATAAAGTTTATATAAAATTAATTGATGTAGATAAACTAAAATTAATTGTGTATTTGATTACTGGATTTAGATAAACACGCATCTAACGGGTTTAAAGTAGGATTACGTAAACACATTTATTATTTATTTAAACCCATGAACTAAACACATGTCCTAATCCACCTTTAGAAAAGCTAACCCTATGAACCGAACAAGCCCTAGGTACAAATTACAATTGCATTGAGTGGGACAGAAAAATAGCGACTCTTTCAAGTTATACCATTGTCAGGTCTAGCCTTCAAATAACATAATGAACATTACCACATATAGAATACAAATGAAAAGCATTAGAAACACCACCAAAAATCGCGCCATGAAGAGCTACCTGAGTTTCCCCTTCACCACAAAATGCAAAAACAAATCTAGGATTAAGCGTTACAAATTTCAATAAACCATCCCAAAAGCTATACTATACTTCACTAAAAAACACATTAAAATATATAAAAGATCAGCTCAAAGTCTGGGAATAAGCATAAGCAAGTAAAAAAGCAAAGCCTGCAAGAAAGTCAACGTTCGTCTCATCCTCGAGAGATAGTTTACTGTACAGAATCCGTCCTCTGTTTGTATCTGTTATTCACTTGGGAGTTCAATTGAAGTCAAGACCCATTCACAGTCATTTCTGGCGAAGAATCCGAAGGCAATAATGGATGTTCAATCCCATCCTTCTCATTAACAGAAGCAGACTCGTTGATTTCACCACTCAAACTTACCTCTTCTTTGCCACGCTTTTCATCAGTTCCTGCATTTTCGCCTGTATTAGATGAGCTTTTAGGGTCATCATTTACAGCTTGAGGACTGTTGGGCGCTGATTTCTTATTGGGAAGAACCACCCCACTTAATGTCTGGCACAGTGCAACAAAAACACCTTCTCTAGGCTTTGGCTTTGAGCCATTTCGAAGCCTTTTTGCTCAGGCTCGTCTTTTGAGGCTAATTTCCGCTTCGAAGGTGACCCTTTGACCAACTCTTCTTCTTCGTTGGAAGCATCTGCGTTTCTTTTAGGAGGAGGTGGGCGGAAGTCTTCGTCGTCTTCATCATCGGCGTAGTCGACGAGTCCACCAGGCCTGAAATTTCCAGGTATAGTGAGAATCCAAAAGAGCATATAGTACACAGATTTGAAATAAGAGAGTCGCAAGCATGAAAACCTTGTTGAAGGTGGAGCAGATGGAGGTGAATTTTTCGCAACTAAAGGAGGAGGATCATGGCCCTTGTTAGTAGTGGTTGTTTGAGTTGATGCTGAATCTTCTTCGTCGCTGAGGAGAATCATTAATTTTACAAATTTTATTTACTGAAAAGACACGAATACTTTGATGAAATGGACACCACAAGTTAGAGAGGTCAACCTATCCTCGTTGAAATAATCCTCCTCTTCTTTCTCTAAAGCACGCTCATCAACTCGTTTCCTTTGCTCCAACAAATCTACAGTGTTTTTTGTACTGGCACATTCGAGTGACTGCAAATAAAAAGATGCATCATATGCACAGAAGTCCATGAGAGAGTTGGCTACGTCCTAAAGGACATATACCTGTTCATATCTAACTCGTAGGTCACGAATTGGAGCGAAACGTTCAAACTTGACCAGCTCACTCCAAAAAGCATCAACTAGATGCCTGATAAGTATCTTTAGATTCTCCTGCAAATGGATATGAAAATTAAAAATGATCAATTACTGGTGTGGTGTTTATATAAATGAAACTCAAGGGTCTATTATTGGAACACACCTTCCTGATATGTTCAAAGAGGTCAAGCACTGCAGAGTTCAGAAGATTATATCGATCCCCATTTGCAACAAACACGTCTATAATTGGCTTGAAAAGATTGTTTTTCACGAGGTGATTCATGAGATGTTCATCCTGCAGAAAAATTACATCAATATGAGGAAAAAAATGCCTCCAATCAGGCTTCGATATTTCAATCTACAGCAATGTTTTCCAGCAAGTCACTAGTTCAAATGGAGACAGTAAAAGGGTCGAAAATGGTCATTTATGTGCACAGACACTTCAAGATGAGCACATTTCTTGTGCTGTCAAGATTTTGCTACAAATAGAGAATATGATGCAACAATCAGAAAAGAATTCTACTCCTGAAATACGAAGCATAAGACTAGATGTAGCAGTGAATGATAAACAAGACACTAATTAAACGACAATATCGGAAAACTCCTACTAAGCAAAAGTTAAATAGCTCTTGCACTGCACCCAATCAATTACCAGAAGCAGCAAATTTGAAGTCCACTATCTTTAACTCCCATTACAATAGAAGATACGAACCAAAACGCAATAGTTGTCCATGTCTGGTAGAGCATAATCAGTAAAAAATCAACTTACACTGCGAACAAGGAGTGTCCGAAAAAACCTAACAGCAGCCACGACAAGATACTTTTCTTTTCTCCTTGTAAGAAACAAGACTTTTTCAACAACGTTATTGAGAAGAAAATTGCACCTGCATGGCTGGAGAAAGTCAATATACATCCACCATGAATAAAGCATATCAATAATAAGAGTAATGCATGATGGCCTCACTTTATTCTATATGGATGTTGCAACACACAAAAGCATAAAAGATCCGCAATATTTAGTAATATCTCAGGCTTCATTGTACTTTTTACTTGAGACCCCCCAACTGAGCTCGAGGTATTGTTGCCATTAAGGGAATCACCACGTGATGAGCAAGATGATATTATTACATTTATCAGCTGACTGAAGTGCTTCTCATAAAACACTTCTATAACAGTTCCATTCTGCAACAAAATGAAGACAGCCAGTTAAAACACATATAACAAAATGTGATAGCTGCTCTGGACAATGAGAAGGTACAGACAAAATTATTGAGCATAAGTAGAAAACCATAAAGCAACTTCTGTGCCACATGAAACTGAAGAAATTGCTGTTCAAATAGAAGATCAAGAACAACACCTGTGATCCTGAAACATTTGCGTCCAGAAGATTGCGAACAAGTTCATAGAACTGGCAATGCATATTCTCTCCATAATCGGACAACATATTTCGTACCTACAGATCGAAATAAGAATTTTCATCACCTTCACTAAACTGATCTCAGTTCTGATGCATACACTGCGGATGGGGAAAAGCACTTCCGATTGTAATAGAAAGATATGGAAGGGTCAAGTAGCAAGCTCTAGTAGGCAGTTGATATTTGAGAAATAGATGGTACAGTGAAAACTAGTCGTCGTTCCTTTGCCTTAGCCTATTAAGAAGATCAAGGAATTTCAGAACAAAATGAAATGAGCAAGTCCTGATCAAACATCAATCTACATGGCAACCTTAATATTTCAGGCGGTTGGGATCAATAGTATCTAGTATTTAGCATCCACCAGTCAAGGCAACTCAAACCCTTAACCCTACTACCAACTCCCTGCCTTCCGGGGGAAAAAAAGAAGAAAAACGCAAACCACATTGGACAGAGAAGTGGCTACACATCACATAATATTTCATAACATGGCGATTTACAGAAGCCAATATATATACGATAGCAAAAATAGCTACTACGCAACAGATAACCATCCAACATACTAACCAGAAGCCCCAAAAGAATACCATCCGATTGCCGGTCAACGTAGGGCCGCAAAATATTTGGATCCAGAGTCACAGACTGCATAATTATTTCCGCCCTGCGCTCAATATTGCAAAAGGCAGAAAAATGAATTAAATCAATTTCGTGCACATTATATAATGCGAGCAAGCTATTCGTGATATTCACTACCCAGTTAATGCAAGCTTCCTGTCTTCACTTTGAAGAATTTCAGTTACCACGTCAAAAGGCCTTCACTCACGAAATCCCTGTACCCATAAACACTAGTATAAGGGAAAATGGCACCATGAGGACTAACAGAAACTTTTAGCATAACATTTGTTTTGATTCCAAACGGGAAACAACATCAGACATTATTTTCAGCTGAATACCCGACAGATAACTAGGTGAGATATCTAACCTCAACAACTGGATTTGATGGACCATCTGCAAGCTCTTACTTAAAATAAAGAACTCATGCAAGAAGGACACCTGCAACAAATGCCGAATTTTTTTTTTGTCAGTGCAATCATGGAAATATATGCAGTAAAAAAGGGCGCTGTCTGATAATTTATAAACCCTCAAAAATCAAAAGATGGAAGCTTAGGATCCGACCAAGGAACAAAAAGAGAAAACAAAAAGAGAACTAAAATCAGCAGCTGAGCACATCTTTGAATAAAAAATGGAATATATATTATATATATATTATATATATATATATATACAAAGTTAAAACTGTAATATATCAATATCGAGTACTAAACATTCTCATTCGCTCTCGTCAGGATGATGTCTATTAGACATTTGAAGTTGTCAGTAAAGGATAAAGTTACATATTTAACTTATCTCAAAATATTGTTAATGTTAAGCTCATAATGCTATGGGAAACGAAATTAAAAAAGCAGATACCATACTGATAAGCTTTATGGAAAAT
The DNA here is from genome assembly GCA_027422505.1 of Craterostigma plantagineum. Taxonomy (NCBI): domain Eukaryota; kingdom Viridiplantae; phylum Streptophyta; class Magnoliopsida; order Lamiales; family Linderniaceae; genus Craterostigma; species Craterostigma plantagineum. The sequence continues at coordinate 1,794 of JAPQWV010002869.1, read as the reverse complement.
GAAGAATACAACGATGATATAAAGTGTACCAAAGTTTTCTTTGAATCGACGGAAGTGGCAGAGGACTTCAGCCTAGTAAAACAAGTCTTGACAAAGACAGTATCATCTTTTAGCAAGGAAACAACCTGCAACAGTAAATTGATTAACTATAACGGAATTATGCTAAGATGCATCATGAAACACATAAATGAAACTTACAAATGCATTATTCGAAAGAACTATGGAGTTTAGATAAGCCATAACCGCATCATCCAATGTTTTGGCCAAAATGACATCCTGAAACAAGCAATAAAAGGCTCAAAATTTGTAACGTAAGTGCCTGAAATTAATATGCTAAACGGAAAAATTATACCTTGAGATAACCAACTCTGTAAGTTTGATGTATCTTCGAAATTACGACAGGATCTCTTATTGGTATCACCTAATTGCAGCAAAATATTGAAGAATATTCACATCTTCAGCAGGTAAAAGTTTCAACTGTTCAACTTTCATATTCATGCTTTGCAGAAATGCTACTACAGATAAGGCATGTTTAGCAGTTCTAATCCAAACTAACGAGAAATGGTCAAACCAATATCATTCGGTTCCAAAGTTTAATATTTTTAATATTTATATTATTTTCTCAATTTATAATGAACAGAACCAAACTGTTCCCGTGGGTTCTTTTCTCAGAACCTTTGTCGGTCTGATTTGGTAGAAACTAGTTCCAGTTCCCCATTCCCAGTTACATCACCATTCACCACTCACCAGATTGTACTGGACAGGTTCCGGGTTACCCGTTAACAGTTAGACCAGATTATACTATTCCAGTGGTTCCAGGTTACCCAAACAATAAGTACCCTAATAAAGATGGCCAAGCTGTTAGAAAAAAATTACCTCCTTAAACACCACATTATCCTTCAAAAAGTCCCGATGATGACCACGAGGTTTTGAGGATCATCTGCAAACAAACATTTCATAAAGTGCACCAAAATAAGATGCATAAGGTGACAAGTGAAAGATTAATCTACTATCCAATGAAACAATATAGTTCTCATTAACAGTCTATTTGCACGAAGATCTGAACATAGGTTTTGCATACCGAACAGGATTATCTAAATTATGATAATAAAAATATAACCCAAAGTATTTGTTAGAGAAAAGATGTACTTTGGAAGGTTATAACTATCCACCATGTGCACAGCACATTCTCGCATAGTTACAAACAAATTAGAGAAGGCAGACTTAAAGCCCTCATAGTTACACGGACAGTGATAAGTCATTCGAACGGCATATAAACTCATAATGGGCATGCTGATGAGGACAAATTCAAAGGCAACGGGGATAGAGCTTTGTGTAATTGCAGAGAAGTTATTCTAAAACTGTAAAGAACCAACTTCCAAAGCATACGGTAAAGAGCAGGTTAGAGAGGAATAACATTACATCTAGGCAGCCAATTATATCCATGATGAAGTCGTCCCGAGAATTTTCTCAAATAGCGGTGAACTGTTGAGTGAAACTGCATATAACCATGCAGAACGAATTATAATAAAGGGAAAAGTGAAATGATATACAGTTAGTAATGGAAGTTGACTCACTGATTCCTTTAACAATCTTGAAAATCAAGTGAAGGCCATCCATATTTTCTAGATCTTCACAGATCCTAAATAGCTTTATCAGCTTCGGAAAAAAATCTTGCGCAACAACAGAACAGCTTCACTTAAATAAATGTCAGCTGAAGCTTGCAGCGACACCGACAATACTATCGCAGTATAGCATGCAAAGTCAAAGCAAATTAACAAAAAATAATAACAA